>JANUWF010000769.1:0-37319 GCA_026120185.1 Voacanga thouarsii | reverse complement strand
AAAAAAATGATAACCAGTTGATCTCATTATTAAGTTAGATAGTACATTTATTTTTGGCATCTTACCAAGGTAATATGAGATCTAATCAGATCCTAATTGAAGCAACAAAGAAAAGGAACCCACTATGCCATTAGGATGGATATCCTTGTACACATCAAAATATTAGGGAATCTATATGATATTCCTTTTCTAACTAGAAGACCTGCAAGCATTTTGAACCTTAATAGACTATTACCCAGGTATGATGAGTTCTTTTTCTCAAATTAATACAAAAATATGACATTATCTATGATTGTATTGATTTTTATGGAACCCTGTTTATGCTAAAAGAAAGGAAAAATAACAAAATTTTAAAAGATCAAAAGACTGATAGTTATCTGATTGTTCAATCTGGAAGGTGAATGCATAAATCAATTGATCTAATTAAATTTAATTAAGAAGTCGAAGAACTTCTCTTGAAAACTAGTTTCATTTGTAAGCAACCCTAACATCATCATCCTACTATTGGACTGTAATGCTTCGCATCTGAATGTCCTCACAACTTGGAGCACAACAATGTCGTTTTTTTTCCCCTTGACGGCTTGGGAGCTGTCTTTGATGGCGCGGTGTTTTGTTTTTTTTTTTCAATATTTGATCCCATATTACTTTAGGGCCAGTTTGGATTGAGAGAAAGGTAAAGAATAGAGAGGAAATAAGTAGGATAGAAAGGAAAGAGAAGAGGGGAGAAGAATAATTATTTGTGGTATTTGAATAGATATAGATGGAATAGAAAAGGAAAAGTTAAATATAACTCTTGGAGAAATGAAGGAAAGGAAAAGTTAAAAAAAAAAGATACTATTTGTATTTATATTTTTGTTTATTAATTTAATGTAATAATATTAAATATTTTATTTATTAAGATATTTTAATTTATTTATTAAAGATTTATTATGAAATCTCTATGTTTTCACCCACTTTTAGATAGAAAGGAGATTAAAGATTTCATATAAATCTATTTCTTTCATTTCCATTCATTTCTTTTCCTTTATAAAAAAATGATCCAAACTAAAAGAAAATGCGAGTAACTGTTGATTAATTAATAAAAAGGCAAAATCTAGACAATATATTAATTTAAGGAGAATTGGAGATCTTTTTTAGTTTAAATGAAAAAATTATATTTTGAAAAAGTTTAAAAGTTATCAAGAATTTTTTGCCCTCCGAAAACAATTAGGGTTGAAAAGACCTTTTCCTTGCTTATCCTTCTTCGCTAGATGGCAACAAATGCCAGCCGGGCGGCGAGCAAGCACAATCAACCAACAAAAGAACTATGGCTGATAATCCAATTTTGTAGAACATCCTGCAATACTTTAACCCATACTTAAATATTATAGAAAAGTTTAGAATTGTATATAAGATATTATACTAGTGTAGAACTTAAAAAAATGGGGTGTTATAGCCAACTTTCTAAAATTCTATACGACATTATAACGCGCATTAACTTGCCTATAAATATGAAATAGTGATAACTTTTTGTTAAGTGAAACGAAGATTTATATGTACCTATAACATCTTCTTTCCTCTATTAATTATTACAGAATACATAAATGAGAGGCAACTCACTGGAGGCTAGAGTACTTGGTTGGAGTGAATTTTCCAGTGTTCATTATATTTTTTACCAAGACAGATAAAAATATGCATTAAATTGTCTTAGATGATACAGGCTAGTTTGAAATTGAGAATAAGATGATCAATTCATGAATTCTTGAGACAGACTCGAATCAAGAATGGGTTAAGTCAAGTTAGTCAAGTTAGTATTTCGAATATATTAAGAGAATATAATCTTTATATAATTGATTTTAAGATATTATTATATTTAAATTTTAATTAATTTATTCTTTTTTAAGAGATTAAGACATCAAGACTTCTGTTATAATAAAATAGATAAAGACCTAAGTCAAATCCTTATCATTTTAAGGTTGTTTTTTTATATAAACAATCTTGTCATTTAAATGAAATCTTTATAAAAATTCTCAATTTATATATTTTAAATAAATAATATTTATAAATGTAGATTATACTTAATTATAAAAAAATTAATTATAATTAAAAAAAGGAGAAACCCAAAAACTGATTTGTTAGGGGCGCGGGACAAGCCCTTATGCGGCCATGGTCCGCACGGACCAGCCTGTGCCAACGTAAGATTGACTTGCACGGCCGAAGGGTCAATCCAAAGACCGAACTGGTCCGACACAAAACCGTAGTCACTAGTCACAATTCTTGGGAAAAGGTAGGCGGTCTCTAAAGCCTTGATTGAAATTCTAGTTACATATTATATGGATCTTCTATCATCAATTTTGCATATTTACTGACACTCATTATCCCATCAAACAACTCGATAACCAGTGATATTCTTTGATATACAGTTAGTGGGGAGATCACCTTGGGATTAGGAATGATACGTAGCACAATATTTTTGTTTTCCACAAAGCATATTAGGATTTGAACCTTTGGTAAAAAGATATACAAAACATATCATAAAGTAAGCTCAAGTAAAGAATTGAAAATTAGAAACCCTTATACCAAAGGAATTGAAAATAAATTTTAGAACTATAAATAGATTATTTGGTTGAAACGACAAAAGTATTTTTTGTGCAATTAGACGGAAGAAAGAAAATATCTCCAATGCAACAATTTACCTTAGCCATCTTCTTCACTTTGATACCGTTCTTTTCAATTCCTTTCATTGTATAGGCACGGAGAGCGGTAGTCCACCGAAAGTTTCATTCAGTTCTCTACTTATGCAATCCATGTTCATTATATTTGAATCATGAGCAAAATATATCAACTACTCTTGAACTTTAACAAATTTTGATTTTCATCATCGAACTTTAAAATACTTAATTTTATCTCTCGAACATTTGAAATATTTAACAAATAATCTTCTGTCAATTAAAAAATACTCACAAAAGTTCATCATATGACTCTCACCAACCTTTTTTAATGAGTATTTTTGTCAACTCATAACCCTTACAATGTGGTGTCAAGTTTTCTTCTAATTCTTACAAAATAGTTTCTGTATGTGACAAAAAAAAGACTATTATGATTTGCATGTCTCTCATTCTCCTTTCAGATTTTTTTTAATTTTTATTTTAGTAATTCACTTTTCCTTTCAAATATATTCTTCTTTTTTGTAGAGATATCAAGAAAATTGCTATCCTTCGAGTATTGAATATGGGTTTCTTTGCTATCCATCAAGAATCGAATCTAGTTTCTTTCTTTTTCTATTTTTCATCTTTATATTTAGGTTTTATTTATTACATGATGAAATCTGTGATTTTTGTTGTATGGTTAGATTCAAAGATGTGTGAAAAGGTAATCCCAAAATTATTTAGCCGCATAAAAGGCATAAAATCAAATCTTGAAATTGTTGTTGATAATATAAAGAAATTTGAAAGAAAATAGTGAGATGAAAGTTGAAGAACAATATTTTTGAAGTAGAAAATATAGGAATGAAGGCTAAAATCTGGTAGATTTGTATTGTACTTGGGCTATTATTATTGGAAGGAGTATTTTTTAAATATTTTAAATGTACAAGAAGTAAAAATTGTTTAGATTATACATAAAATAATGAGTATTTCTTTCTCTATTATATAGAAATGTCCAATTTTTATCAGCAATTTCATTTCAATACATAGAAATAAAGTAAAGGGCTCAAAAGTTCTAACAATATAAGAAAAACTAAAAACGACCCCTTCAAACTCCGATTTATATTTTTCATAGAAAAATCTTTGATCAAGGGTCATTCTTGACCATACTTCACCTTAATTTTTATTTGAACAAGTAAACGTTCTATAAAATTACACATTTTAAGGTTTAAAGGTAAAAATCAAGTTTTGAACAAGTTTAAGGGTAATTGGTATATATTTGATCTTCAATGTTTCTCATCGATTCGAATAACTTTAGTCCATCCACTATCAAAGTAATCCATTTCCATCATGCACTTCTATTCCTTTGACAACTCGATATTAGTGTCCACTACGCCTGCCTTTTTCATTCGAGAAATTCTTAGGTGAACCCGATCCATGGGTAGGTTCACCTAAGAATTTCCCCTGTGGACTGGATTCACCTAAAGAGGACACTTGTCCCAATTGATTATTATATTCCTAACCCAAATTTTTTCCCTTTATTTATTTATTTATTACTTTTTCTCCTTAACCTAAGCCATGGTTAAGGAATTGGTGAATTTGACATATGAAAATTTGGATTCTTCCTCCAAATTCACGAAAACATCAGATTGCACACACTCTCTCTCTTTACTCTGTCTCTTTCTCGCCACTATGTGCAGGATCTCCTCCTTCTCCTCTCTCTTTCTATTTCTTTTCGTCACTGTCTTCCTTTCAGCAATAGCATTCTTTGAAGATTCAAGATCATTTCCCTTCACGGTCTTCATCCTCATAGTTCTTCTCTTCATTTTCAGTTTTACCTCGACCGTATGATCGTCTAATGCCAATCAGCTCCTTCTGCCTTCTAATTGGGACAACACTAATGGCTATGCCTACCCTAGGAAACTATAGACCAGGAATCTTGCCCTGCAAAGTGCCTCATAACGGATCCTGTCTAAGGCGAGAATGGAGTCACCTACTGGTACAACTGCGCAAACGCTAATTGGTCAGGCACGTGAATGGTAAATTTAGGGTTTTGCGATATGGACAACAGGTGCTGGCCCTATTTCGGGGCAAGCACTCTTGTTGGTTCATATTATTTAGCTCATATTACTTCATGTTTTTGTGTTGTTGGGGATTCTTTGAAGGAATGTTCTTTGATTCTTCTTCCCCTACATCTTGGCTTCTTAGTTTGATTTAATTTGTATTGGAGAGGTTAGATTAATGATCTTTTCACAAGAAATCACAATTAGTTTTTGTATTTGTATGTATTGTAAGTATGAGAGATATTTTAGACAAATGTTTCCATTTTACAATTATTTTATTCTTTGTTCAAACATGCTGGAAATTTATGTTCATTTGTTCTGGTTGCTTGATTGTTTTGTCTTGGCTTCGTAGTTTGATTTAATTTGTATCGGAGAGGTTAGATTAATGATCTTTTCACAAGAAATCACAATTAGTTTTTGTATTTGTATATATTGTAAGTATGAGAGATATTTTAGACAAATGTTTCCATTTTACAATTATTTTATTCTTTGTTCAAACATGCTGGAAATTTATGTTCATTTGTTCTGGTTGCTTGATTGTTTTTTTGCCATTTTACTGATTGCTATAAGTTTCATCTTAATCTTGTATGATACTACTTCATTTATGTCCTCATGCAGTTTCCATTTCTAGTTCGTTTGATAGATAATTCATTTAGCTTGCGTATACAACTTGCATACACTTTCCTCTTGGATTACTAGGGGAACAAAAGAAAAAAATGAAAAGAGAAAGAAAAATATGTAAAACAGTTGCAATTGTCTCAATTTAAAGTGAATTTTTATTTTTCACTCATTGGTTTTCCTTCCTTTCCCCTTCTTATGGTGAAGTATCTCACTAATGATCAATTTTCCAAATTAGTAATTCTATTTTTGTCTTTGTTCTGTATTGGTCATTTTGATGGATTTTTTATAATAGGAGAAAGGTAGGCAAATATAAATATTGCAGATGGGAGGAAGAATTCTGTGATACTTGCATCAGAAGCTCCAAAGATGGATTGGGTCAATAGAGCTCGAGGCAAGTTATTATATTGTTAACTATCAAATTTGACTGTACTCTTTTAGATAAACTTAACGTCGTAGTTTATCTTCTAGCTTATTGTTTTCAGTAATATTTTAACTATTAAAATGAAACTAAAATGTATCTATTATAAATATTGTTATGTTTGTAGAAGCAAGCGAAGTAAAAAATTTATCTGTGCTGTATTAACGAATCTTTTAATCTCCATATCTCTCAACTAGTTTGCTGCAGAATTATGTGCTAGTGTTTCATGATTCAAGAATTCTGTGTGGACTATGTGGGTGCCTCTTGCTGCTAATTTTTCTTTGACTTTTTCATCCCTTCTCATTGATTTTTCTTTCGATATGAATTACTTACAAGAGAAGCTAAAACTATGAGCACAAGCCTCCTTAGAAAGAATTATTATGGTGTCTAAAACTCTCAAAGAGCATGAAGGTGTGAAGGTGAGCTTTTTTAGATTTTTGTTCTTAGACCTTAGCATGTCCAATATTGAAGTCAGTGGTTCTTTTCTAGTATGCCTATTTGGTTTAGTAGTTGTGACAAGAAGATATTTTTAAAGGAATTCTCTAATAACTTTTTCCTATTTTTCTTACCCCCAAATTCATAAGTTTGTGTGTTAGATACAATTTTACACACTCGAAGCTAGAATTCTTCTAGTGTTTCGATATCAAAAAATATTTTCATCTAAGGTTTGTAAAATCTTTGTCCATTGTCAAGAATTTTAGGAGTTTTTGAAGTCTATAACATCTCTTCTGGTTTGCATGTCTAGAGTGCATGCACTTGTAAGATGATATCATTGTTTTCTTGTTTGTTTTTTGTAAGCTGCAAGTTTGAGAGTTGTAGAGCAATGTATCTAGGCATTTAGTAATATTGCCAAAAAGGTAAAACACTTGTATTTTTACACTATCTTGGTTGCTTTTTTGATGATCAAATATCACCAACTTCTCTCTTTTGCATTGATATTGTGTAGGGAACAACACTCTTACTTCTTGTAGATGCTTCTAATCCTTCCAGGATGATAGGTCGGACTCTTAATATATATAAAAGCTTGATTGCCAACAATTTCGGCAAGGATCTTCCCAAGATTTCTCAAGCCTCTTTAACAAAAAACATCGACAATGATGATACCTCTATGGAGACTAAAGAGAAATCTAAAACTGGTAAAGGTTAACCATCTTGGTGAACTTGTTTTCTCGTTGTAGAGCTCCAAGGAATAGGATTATGTGACCGAACCAAAATACTATGCTGAAAGGAAGAAGTTTGAGTGTTTTCTGGTTTCCTAACCCAAATTCTTCTAATTTCTTTACTAATCGAGTAGTAGTTGAAGTCTGGACAATTAAACTTGATGAGAGAACACTTAGCTATGTTGTTATTTTAATGTTTTGGTCTATTCTTTCAAGGGAGATATTCTTTTGAAACTGGATGTGAGAATATAGGAATGTTTTGAAAAATTCTTTCAACTAAACTATAATTTTCTTATAATGTTTTCTCAAGAGCAAAGTGTTGAGTTTTTCTCAATCCCACATGGAATAACTTTAAAAAAAGGTAAGGAAGGATTTTCTTATAAATAGGTTAGTGTTTTTTGGGAGAAGTGCACCCACTCATTGGACGTAGTAAATTGGGAGATTTTTTGGGTTTTGAGTTATTTTGTGAGGTTTTGCAATTTTATCCATCCAAAAATTATATAGTAGAGTGTTTTTCTTCTGGGTCATAGATGTAGGTCTAATTGAGAGATCGAACCACGTTAAATTTATGTATTCTATTTTATTTATTTATTTTTCTTCCCTCTTTCTATATATTTGTGTGTTGCTTCCGCTACCCATCCCAACAAGTAGTATTGAGATTGGTTTCAGCTTGGGAGAAGAGCAAGGTTCGAGGCCTAGGGAGGAGCGGCTTGGGGGCTTGGGAGAAAAGCATGGTTCAAGCCTAGGGATGAGAGAAAAGGAGCAAAAGGTGCTTCATCGGTAGTTCTAAGTAAGAGGTAATTTTTTGTATCTCGTGGAGGTAAGGTATTTTATTATAAATTCTTTAAATATGACATATATGAAGAATGAGATTTTTTCTCTACTATTTGATGGAAAGATTGACTTCACTCTATGACAATGCACAACTCAAAACTACTTAGTGTAGCAGGGAAGATGAGAAGCTAGAAGGGATGAAGGATTCAGATTGGAGTACTATTCAGAAAAGGACGGTTAGTACTGTTCGGTCAGCATTGGCTCCACATATTAAAGTTATAGTGTTGAAGGAGACATCACCTAAGAAGATGTAGGAGACTTTAGATAAATGCATCGAAAACACTAACTAATCACTTGAAGATGAAGATGGATCTATATTAGCTTAAGATAGAAGAAGGAGGTAACATTATTGACCATATAAATAAATTTAATGAGTTACTATCTCAACTTGAAAATTTAGGGGAGAAGATTGAAGATGAGGAGTAAGCATTGCTCTTGTTGACTTCTCTACCCAAATCTTATACGCCATTGGTGTAGTCACTGCTAGTAGGAAAAAACACACTGCAACTGAATGAGGTGTCAAAATTTTTAAAAGAAAATCTCCAGATGATAAAAGAAAATCAATTTGAAGATAGTCAAGTACTAGCTACAAATAGTTGGAGAAGAGGGAGGAGTCAAAGTAAAAGAAGAGGTGACCAAGGAAGAGAAAAATCCCAACAGAATGATAATAGTAACCTTGAGTGTTATTATTGTAGGGAGATTGGTCACATCCAAAGTCGCCCAAAAATAAAAAAAGGATTTAAAAGCTCTAAGAGAACAAATAAGGGGCAAGGCCAAAGTAAGCAATTTCTTTACAAATATGGTCGTAGGCGATAATCTATTATTGATGAGATGTTTAGATGACACTGTTGATGAGAAACATTCAAATTGGATAATGGATTCTACGTCAGACTTACATATTTGCAAGGACCAAGATATGTTCGATGATTTTCAATTGTAGAACTTTGGCCACATCAACGTGGGAAACAACTCTAAGATGAAGGTTGAAGGCGTTAGACGAATCCACCTTAAGCTCCACAATGATGAAGTCAAAATGCCTTATGATGTAAGGTATATTCCCAATTCTAGTATCAACATTATTTCATTAGGTGTGATGGCATCAAAATGATACGAGTATATTGGAGTTAGGAAATCTTGCAAAATATACAAAGGGAGTTGTCTGGTTGTGCAAGGAAGAAAAAAGAGCTAAAACATCTATCATCTTGATAGTCATTCCTTGAAGAAGCGACTTGAAGGAAGTAAAATGGAAGAAGCAACAGAGAAGAAGACTATAAGGATTGGGAATAGAATCAGATTTTCAGATTTTGTTGTAATTTGGGAAATTAAGAAAATGGAGGATTTGTTGAGTTTTTCTCAATCTCGCATACGGTAATTTAAAAAAAGGTAAAGAAGGATTTTCCTATAAATAGGTTAGTGTTTTTTAGGGAGAAGTGCACCAACTCATTGGGCCTAATAAATTGGGAAATATTTTGGGTTTTGAGTTATTTTGTGAGGGTTTGTAATTTTGTTCGTTCAAAAATTACATAGTGGAGTGTTTCCCTTAAGGGTCGTGGATATAGGTCTAATTTAGAGACTGAACCACGTTAAATTTTTGTGTTCGATTTATTTATTTATTCTTCTTTTCTCTTTCTATATATTTGTGTGTTGCTTCCGTTGCCTATTCCAACATAAAGAGACACATGTTTTCTTTTATCCCATCCTTTTCTTTGTCGATTTCAGTGCTAACCAAGTATTATGCTTTCTTTCGAGCATTGATGGGTTCTCAAAGGTGGCAAAGGATTTTTAATACCCACTAGAATGAAATGAAAAATGGGTTACTTTTTTGTTTTGCTAAGTTGAAAATTTGGTACTCAAGTTAAAGTTTGTTAATTGGCTTTAGATACCATGTCTGCAAAGATATTAATACATTTGGATAATTGTATCCATATTTTACTGTTGCAAGCCTAAACAGTTGTAGCATATCAACTATGTCTATTGCATGCCAAAATAGTCGTGGCATATCCGCGATGTTGAGAATTGAGTTATTTGATTCCTGTATTGATCTATATAGTTTCAACCAGCAAGCCCCTTTACTACGAAAGCCTAAGCCTTGTTTATATGCAGTCTATCATCTAAACCTTCAAATGAGATGGAAATTTATGTTTATCATTCAAATGGAAAGCTAGATTGGGACAAGAGCAAACTCCCTCACATGGCATGAGTATTCAAGTTCAGTATTTAACTTGAGCACCAGAACAATTTACGTTGACAGAGTTGAAGAAACCCGAGTCTAGAATTTGCTAGATAATGCCCACCGTTGAACATCAAAAGAGATTGCTCAAACCTTAAACATAAGCATCCACCTAGGAACTACAATTATTTACATAACCGCCAAAAGCAAATTCATTAGAAGCAAACAACATTAATTAACTTCAAGTATCAATACAAGATGATCTTAAGCATCACATTCAGTCTATGGTAATGCATACTTGAATGCTTTCTACGACATTGGGAATGCTTTCATCTAATACCGGCAGACTTATTTTGTTTCCAGGATATGATCAAGGATTGCTTCAATTTCCTTTATTTTGTTCTTGGAAAAAGTTGTATGCAAACCTTGCAACTATGGGTTTCATGATCTTCTTAGATCCCAATGAATTTCTAGGGATGAAAAATCCTCTATTATAGAACTCTCAATTTAGTTGAAACCACAATAGGATTTATTCAACACGTAGCATCAAAGAAGAAGTATTGTAATCATAAAAATAGAATTTGGATTTGGGAAATGACCAATCATCTAACGTCAATCATCAACAGGTAAAGAGACTTTCTTTTCTCACTTTTTTTCTTTCAGTTTTTCTTTGGGGAAGTTGGAGGTGTTGGGGCGAATAACTTGGAACTCGATGGGATACATCTTATGGATACTTCATCACAATCTGATGAAGCTATCAAAAATGGTTTGGGCTATCAATCTGCTAATTTCCACATCTTACCTATCACTAAGCTTAAAAAATATCATGAATTGATCCAACCTATCAATAATAATCTTCCCTCACCTCAAATATCCTATTCCCCCCCTCCCCCCAAAAAAAAAAATAAATAAATAAAAACAAAACCAAAAACAAAAGAGAAATTGTTCTATTCTCACAATGTTAAAAGCCTGAAACTGATTATTTCAATTGAATGAATGATCTATCAAACAGACTAGAAATGGACACTGCATAAGGACAGAAATGAAGTAGTATCATACAAGATTGAGATGAAACCTATACCAATCAGTAAAATGAAAAAAAAAATCAACTAGAACAAATGAACATAAATTTCCAGTATGTTTGAACAAAGAATGAAATAATTGTAAAGTGGAAACATTTGTTTACAAATATCTCTCATACTTACAATGCATACAAATACAAAAACTAATTGTGATTTTTCGTGAAAAGATCATTAATCTAACCTCTCTAGTACAAATCAAATCAAACCAAGAAGCCAAGAAGCAGGAGAAGAAGAATCAAAGAACATTTCTTTAAAGAAGCTCGAACAACATGAAAACACCGAGCAATATAAAACAACAATATGAACCAACAAGAGTGCTTGCCTCGAAACAGGGTTGGCACCCTTGTTGCCCATATTGCAAAACCTTAACTTTACCACTCGTGTGCCTGTGCAATGGGCATCTGCGCAGCCATGAAGGGAATAATTTTGAGGATGAAGAGCGTGAAGGGAAATGATCTTGAATCTTCAAAGAATGCCGTTGCTAAAAGGAAGACAGTGATGGAAAGAAAAAGAGAGGAGGAGGAGGAGGAGTAGATCCAGAGAGAGAGAGAAAGAGAGAGAGAGAGAGAGAGAGAGAGAGAGAGAGAGAGAGAGAGAGAGAGAGAGAGAGTGTGTGTGTGTGTGTGTGTGTGTGTGTGTGTGTGTGAAGGGGGGAGAGAGTGTGCAATATGATGTTTTGGTGAATTTGGTAGAAAAATGGAAATTTTCAGATGACATTCACCAATTCCTTAACCATGGTTGAGGTTAAGGAGAAAAAGAAAAAAAAAGGAAAAAATTTGGGTTGAGAATAAAATAATCAACTAGGACAAGTGTCCTATTTAGGTGAATTCGGTCCACAGGTGGAGTCGTAGACCGGGTTCACCTAAGAATTTCCCCATTCATTGAGCCTTCTCCAATCATCTACTTGTTATATAGGAAAGAAGTAGGGGTTGTGGGCTACTACAAGGTAGTGTTTAGGAGGTAAGGGTGCTGCAGATGCACTAATTGGGCCTTATTTTGCAAAATAAAAACTATGGTTAATTCAAAAAAACTATTGTGCTCTTATATGATTACAATTAATTAGATACTTATATTCTTATATGGTTGATAATCGAGTACTCAATAATAGAATAATTAATAATTTTAACGGAAATATTTGTGGGTTCAAGTGATTATGTGTGATATTTATATAATTGTATGTGATGTTCATAATTTTAAATTTTACCATTGGAATCTACAAAAATTTTTGTTAAATTTGTTAATTATTCCATTATTGGGGTACTCAATTGTCACTCGTATAAGAGTACAGATATCTAATTATTAAAATTAAAAATTCAGGTACTCAATTGTCAATTATATAAAGTATAGGTGCCTAATTGTTAAAATTAAAAGTACAGGTGCCTAATTGTTAAAATTAAAAGTTCATGTACCTTATTGTCATTCGTATAAGAGTATAATAGTTTTTTTTTTAATTTAACCCTAAAAACTACTATGTCAGCATTGTATTTTTTTTTTTTTGGGACAAAAAAATCAAATTATATTATTTTACCACCTTATTAAAATTAAGAATAATTTTATAATTTTATTAATATTAAATAATAAATATTAAAGACTAATCATTTTTTTTTTTACATGATCAATTAAGATTCTTTAAAAAGAGTTTCTTTTTCTTATCTAATTCTTTCTTATATACCTCTCCTAATTGCAAATAAAAGGCACTAAAAGTTAATTTATCATACCAATGTTCAGTAAATTAGGACTTTATTTATCTAATATTTTTCTCTCCCTTTGTTGTTTATTCTTCTATGATTTATTTACAAGGACAATATTATTTTAAAAAGTAAAAATAAGAAATTAATCTTTTTGCAATCTTTATCGGAGGAAACTCCTTCGTCGCAGCAACAGATCGTCAACCACCTCCTCGAAGGTGACGCAACCACCAACATCCAATGATGGGTTCGATACAAGGAAGGATCTGATGATGGGTTCGATACAAGGGAGAAAGCTTATCACCGATCCAAATCGTCAATCGCCAGTGGGGGGTCACCATGGTGGCGGTTGATTTTGGGAGAGGAAATGGACAACGGTGTAGGTCAGCAGTCGAACACGGTCATCTCGGAGGCAACGCAACCACCTTCTCTGTCACAGCAACAGATGGTCAACCACCTTCGAGAATAGCATTTATGGCTGATTTAGGTGTGGGTGCAAGTCCTGGGCAATCATTTTGAGTTAGTTGTTCAATCAAATCCTAGAATCCAGGACCAATGAAATAGTTTCTTGGATCAACCCCCTGAGAAATTAGAGTCTCTTGATTATGATTTGGTCGATTTAGAGAAGGACCTATAGGTCTAAGAAGAATCTGGGACCTCGGTCGAGCTAAAATCCCACTTTCAGTGCTGAAATCATTATCGACAAGGTCTTCAAGCAAAATCCCATGCTTTCTTGGTCGAAGCCAACCTTTAATACCAGTTTCTGTGTTTTTGTGATGTCTTCCATCGCAACCAAGATTTTAACGTCTTGGTAATCAAACAGGTACATCAGGGGACATATTATTGTCTCTGCCTCTATCATTTAATGGGAAATTTTGGAACCCGATTCTTATTCTCAATCACCTGAAAATCATTTTCCTCTGGCATCATGGTGAGACCGTCGACTTTGACCACCAAACTTAGTTGGAGTGACGAGGTTCTTGAGGCAGATCAATAGCTAGAAATCACCAACCAAGTCAGAGCCCAGTTCGGGTCTTTAGCAACAAATAGACCCGTCAAGCCCAATAGAAACGAGTCTAATTCAACTACCTCACCGGCAACCTACATTCTTGATCAATATTACTCTGTCCTGGAGTTGGATAGGATTAAATCTTTTCAATCGTAATCTCAAGTATGCCACACATTTCTTCCCTTTTTCTTTCCTTTATGAAAGGCTACCCATGATTTATCGACTCCTTCTGACTTTGTATAGGCAATTTTTATGGGTTTGTCGTAGCCGAACAAGATGACTTTGTTGAAACCCAATATTACAAAGAGTTGGATTCTATTGATAAACTACATCACATGGTTCTATTCTTTACTATTTGTCATCTTTCTGCTTTTGATTATTTCTTCCATGTCCATCTATGTCTTCTGCTTAATTTTGTTTATCAAATAGAGAATATATTCTAAAGTAATTCATAATTATTTTCACTGGACTGACCGAAAATGGACTCATAATTTGTTGTTATGTTAGGTATATGAGTTTTTGGTAATTTAACGGTTTGTATTCGATTAGTATTTTTGGAAATTTTGGATTGTACACTTGCTCTGTTTGATTTTGTTGGAGGTTGATAAGGGGATCGAGTTGATTAGATGCTACCAAAGGGCTTAGTGGAGGCATGCATCGTACTGGATTTTTACACTGGTTTGGTGAAACTACGGTTTTGCTAGAGGTGCAATCACAAATGGGGTTTTGATTGTGTGATCATCTTGCTCTAATTTTAATGCTTAAAAGCTAAATTGATTTCCTTTTTCCCTTAGAGAAATTTAGAATTTATCTTCTTATGTGCTTTAGCTAGTTGATTATAGGTTTTTTTAGGGGCTGTTAACTATTAAAATTGAATTTGATAGAGAATTGTAATTTGTTTCTTGATGTACTTGATTGGGATTATCTTCAAAGTTAAATTTTTGTAAGGTTGTTTTTAGATCATTTACTTATTATATTTTTTCATTCATTGTCTACTATTAGCAATTTTTTTTTCTTTCTTTCCATGATTCAGTGTGTTTGCCATGAATTTGTGTGCATCTGACTGTAGCATTTGACAACGAATTGTATTAATACTAAAGGTAATTTGGTTTTATGTCAGAATATTCTCTCAATAGTAGAGCTTTTGGTTTTGTTTTGATTCTATTTCTAAAATATTCTCGAGTTCGCACTGAGGAATGCTCTAACTTAAATCACTCTATATAGGCCAACAAGAGTTTAATTTCCTGATTATCCCCTCGAAATTTATTCCCCTGATGGGAACATTCCCCTATTTGATTTATCCAGATGAATCCGAAGGAAAACGGTAAAAGGCCATTAACAAAAATAAAATGAGAGCTCTAAATTATGGTCAATGTGTTGCAGTAATTTATAGAGGAGCTTTGATTCTTCAGGCAGCCTTTATTACAAGGAACAACAAATCGACACAAGATGTTCTTAAATAGGCTCTTTAATTGCATGTATGGCAGAAGTTTGTTCTATTCGTATCCCACGAGTGTAATATATTCTTGAAAAAATTATACATGCATACTTTCTAAAATTTGACACATTAAGAAAATCATATCTGTTTCACAAGCTAGGTCTATAGTTGTTCTTTGAGAGTGAATGATTGTCCATGGATTCAATCTAGGGCAATTTTGACTTGCTTCTTTTGACTATTCTTTTGTAATATAATTGCTAAGAGTTGTTCACAAGATTGATATCTCGTTCCTATATTTAGTGAGGTTTTTGGTTTTGGAAACATTAAACCATGTATAAATATCTCATTTCTACTACTTTTAATTTGATTCTTTTGTGTGCGCGCGTGTGCGTGTCAACTCGGTTATTATTGCATGAAGTGTCATGTTTAATGAGGAATATCTTGTGGTGAAAACTAAAAGCACTTTAAACTGCAGGTATATCCCTAGAGGGTGATGATATACTCTTGGCAGAGACAGAGGTGAAAGTTGAACCTAAAAGAGACAAATGGATGACAACACTACCTCCTGAAAGAAAAGTAGGGACCTTTAACCTATGTATTTGGTTTTGCTTCTATGGATACGCCAACATTAAAAAAAAAAAAAACACACACACACACACACACACATATTTGGGAAAAAAAAAGGAAAACCATTAAATAACATAAAGAAAGGAGATCTCTCCTCATTTCCCTTTCAAATTTTGTTTCTATACTTTCAGCTTCATCTAAGGAGGGTTCATGGAGACTTATGAACAAAAGTGAGATAAAATCATTATTTCTGTGGCTTTCCTATGAGAATTTTCTTAACCAACATTAAAATTATAGTGTTCTAAAGATTTTGAAAATATAGAGTATGCAAAATATTGAAAATATTCACCTGATAAATGATGTTCAATGGAACAATAAATTTCAATGGATACACAAAGAACTTTTCCTTTCATTTATATTAGTGGATGTTGTGGCTTAGTTATTGATGCACAATAAAATATATTGCAATATATAGCTAGAGGAGTAAAAATGGACAATCAGTAACAAAATTACCTTAATGGAATGTGTATTTTTGTTGAACTTCAGGTGATGATCCTAAAACAATTTTCTTTTACAATATCACCATCATATGTTCATGCTCCTGCCTCAAAAATCTTTTTGGAGCCTCAGTATGGTGCCGATAACCTTTTCTAGCCAGTTTGTGCTTGGAGGCTTCTTGACATAGATGGACAGCGGACTTTAGCCTTAAGCTTATTCAGTAACATTTATTCTTGCATATTGGTCACGTGGTTTTTGACAAAGATGGTGTTCTTGAGCAAATAAAAGGTTAATGTGGGATGCAGATACATCTTCAAAGATCAGTAAGGTTTAGACACTTTCTTACTTATTCGTTGACAATTTTTTTTTCCTTCCTAACTTTACATGGGGAAAGCAGTGAATATTATGGCATTTTAGTTTTGTTTTATACTCTTAAGGGAAGAAAGGTATGAGGGAATCATAATACTTAGTGTTCTTTATTGAATAGGATAAGTTAAGTGCTAATTATCATTTATCACGATTCTTTGGTTCATATTTACTATTTTTAAGATGGGAATTTATGTCTAATGAAACTGCTGAAAGTGAGAAAATAAATAGGTAAAGGTTCAATATCGTTTGTGGATTCCTGACTTTTGCACATTTCCACCTGCTTTCAGGAAATTATAGCAAATGGTGGTCATTTCCTATAGGCTCAAGTTTTCGACAGCAAAAAGCCTATTGAAGATGGCCAATTAGTAATCTTTACTACTAGAGAAAATATTCTAATAATTTGACCAAAAAAACCAGCATAATTTAATCCAAATGAAAATTATATTTTTAGATTCCTACTTATCATCTTTTTGGGAATCCCAAAAGTGTTGTTTAGCATTTATCATTTATCATCTTTTCGTAAAATGAGTGTTAAAGGACTTTGTGGAGATGTTATTGTTTTTAACAAATGGGTCTAAGAAAGAACTTTTTGAAAGGCTTTATAATGATGCAAAGAAGAAATCCAACTACTTGGACGACGACAACAATCTTGAAGGTAAAGCTATAGTATATAGTCTTTCGTGTATATTGATAGTTGAACCATTTTGTTGGACTCTATAATTCCCTATTAAACTTATGTAAAATGTAAAATGCATATTCAAAAAAAAAAAAAATACAAAGCACGCCTAAAAGATAGAAATTTTTGGTGAATCCAAAAAATAAAATTGAGAAGGAAAGATAAGAATTATTATAAAGCTTCATCATCACCATCAACATTGGCAGCAATTATTTTGTCCAATACCTCACTAAGAAATTTTTTGGGATATGATTGTGTGCTAAGTATATTGGGCATCAACATAAGCATGATTGGGCAACCATTCTGTATTTTGCGATGATGGTTTACTATCAGAAGCCCACGTATGATGCACAATTTTATGAAAACATTAACAGAATTAAATATGTAAATGTATTTTTTATTGAAGTCTACAAAACCATAATGGAATTTTGCTAAGTTAGATGTGCTATAAGTTTTGTGAATTTAATTATGTGTTAAGGATATTGGGTGTCAATATAAACATGTTTGGGAAACCATTCACTATTTTGTGATGATGATTTACCATCAAAAGCCCACATATGATACAAAATTTCATGAAAATATTAAGAGAATTGAATATGTAAATGTATTTTTTATTGAAGTATACAAAACCATAAAGGAATTTTGCTGTGCATTTCACTCAGATTTTTTAAAATTTTCTGGAATGTCATCGTGTGCTAAGTATATTGGGCGTTCATATAAGTATGATTGGGTAACCATATGATGTTTTGCAATGATAATTTACTATAAAAAACCCACGTATGATGTACAATTTCATGAAAACGTTAGCAAAATTGAATATATAAATGTGTCTAATCTTCTTATAAATGGACTTGCACATGGTACTTTTTCTGTTATTTTGGTTTTTGATAGATATCTATTTAAGAACATGACTATTTGAGCAATTGTTGTTTAGTGAATCCTTTTATATGTCTTTGTTGGGGATTTTGACATCTCCCTTTGCGTTTTGCTCTTTTCATGCTCCTAGACTGCTTCGTTACTACTTTCTAAGAATTGTTTAACGCAAACACCTTTATACATGTGTTTCCTTTTTAGCAAAAAGAAACTTTATTTCCTTCTTTCCCTTCAACAGTGTTGTGGCCATTGTCTGAAAATTTTCTCTATAGAAAATCTTTTTAGATGAATATAGAAATTTTATATTTTCTAGTCCTTGTTCGTCTTTCATTTCTGATTGCTATAGCTGATACCAGATATTTGTTTCATACGCAAGTTTTTGAGTCAACTTAGATTCATTGGTTATATACAAGGTGTTAATTTTATGTAATGTTCATGTGAAATGCTTTCATGTTTGTCATTGTTCTGAGCATGTAGCTAAGGCTCTAACTGCACAAATTTCATGTGTTCCAAATGATACGAGTTCTTCCTATGCATCTTAGTATATATAGGTCCTCCTAATGGATTTCATGATGAGATTTAAGAACGTTAGGAGTGAAATATTCTCTATTGCTAATTACCTGTTCAATTGACAATTTCTTCCTAACTGCTTATATAAATGCTGATTATATACTTCCATGAGTATATGGTTAGATCGATATAGACATGCTTCGCCATGTTTGTCTAGTATCATTAAATTTATATTATTTGTGTTATGATTGTTCCTTATTGTAAAGGAACAAAATTTACAATTTTATTGAGTTTCACAATGGTTTAGCTTTATTTATTTTTTATTTTTAACATCCCCTTTATGGTGAATCATTCTTTTTGATTTACAACCGTTTTGGCTTCTTCATTTGTATCGGTTAATTTTTGAATCATTGGTGTTCTTTATTATCTGATTTTTCTTTAAATTTGAGATTTTAGTTTTGACATTGCAAAATACAAATGAATGAAAAGGTACAAAATGCGTATAAAACATTCTTTGTCTTCTTCTGTATGCAAAAATCAAACATATTTTATTGGCTCAGATGTCGTGAAAATTGAATGCAATTCACCTTGGCCCCCTCCATTCCTACGTCTGTCTCGCTTCTTCTCCTAATGTTTTTGAACCCACAAACCCTCTCCGAAGCTTTCATTCACACAACTCAAATTTGAACCTTTTGATATTCCCTGAACAAAGAAACTCAAATGGTTGGTGAAAGCTCTTCTACTAAGAGATGGCTTCCTCTTGAAGCTAATCCCGATGTTATGAATCAAGTTTTTCTTTTTTGACTCTTTGGCCCCTAAAATTCATAGTTCTAATATTTCTTTGTGTTTGATTTGATGATTTCCAAGTAAAATGATAGCTGAACTATTCATTCACGAGCTATTGCTGTTGTTGTAATCTTTTTTACTAGAATCTTTTTTTTCCCCTTGACCTGGGCATTCTAGGACCATGGAGAAAAGGAAAATTTTTGCTTCCCAAAAGCCAAATATTTCCATTCTATTTTACTGTTATTAATACTCTCAAGTGTATATTGGTTTTTAACTTTTAGATTATACTAAATTGAATGCTGCGTTTTCCCTATAAATGGAAGGTCATCTTTGAGAGAGGTTCTAGGGACGTTGGATTTGTGGGTTGTGTGCTGAGGCAGTAAGAAAGCCTTGAATCAACACATGAGTTTTTGCAAGAAGTTTAGGTCTTTAAGGCCACCTACAAATCCAACTGAGGAACTCATCTCTACTGTCAAGTAGCTTCTTTCAATTTACATAATTTGTTGATCAACTTTGATTTTATTTATTTTTTATCACTATTTTGAGTTGAATTTTATTGTATTCAACTGCATTTTTATTAGGACTAAGGTAAAAAATGGCAATTTTGTCTAATCATGATTGATTGTGAGCTCTATTGTCATTTGGGCTTCTTCCTTCTTAATCTAATTAGTTGGGGTTTTGTGATTAATTATAGATTCCCAAGTCGAGGACTTGCGATTCTAGTGTTTCTCTTGCCACCTTTCTCCAGCCTAAAGAAAAAGAAAAAACACATGATGAGAAAGGGAAAAAAAGAACCACGGTAGAAACATAATCTTGTAGGAGGGATTACCTTTAGAAAGAAGAAATTTGATGGAAAGGGTTAGTTTTGTGCGTATTGTCTTTGGTTTTTCTTCACATGGTAAATGTTAGGCTGTGTTTAGTGCTAAAATACAAGCTTCATTTTAATGGGATACACTAATTTTTTCCCTTCTTTTGAAAACCCAAATGCTATTTGTTAATCTTTTTTCGCTACTGGAATAGACAACGAATCGAATAATTTTATTGTTAGTGTGTGTGTGTGTGTGTGTGTGTGTGTGTGTGTGTGTGTGTGTGTGTGTGTTGTATATTTGTTTGTTTTCATTCTAGCTACAGTTTCTGATGATAGAGGTACACAATTTACCAATCTGCATATAAGTGATTTTTTTTTATGTGAAATATCCTTATGGGATGATGATGACGGTGATGATGACAATGATGGTGATGATGATGATAATTATTTTATTTATTTATTTATTTATTTATTGGGTTGTGGAATGTTTAGATAGAGAATAGAGGTTAGAATTTGGAGAATCAATTTGTGGGATTAGTTTTGAAAGGATTCCAATCATAACATTGCTAACAATGATGGATTGTTTAAAGTCATAAAAGCAATTGAAGTTGCCGAGGCCACTATTAAGTAACAAGTTCAATTTTTGTTCCTTTTTTCTTCCTTGGAATATTTTGTAATAGTTTTATGCTCTATTCATGTTTGGATTAACTTACAGTTCTGATGAATATTTGAATTTTTAGAGTTGGGTAATGAACAATAGGGTTTATGATGAGTTTTTAAACATTAACACTTGAGCTTTGAGTATAATGAGAGTTTAATTAGTCATGGTAGGCATAATTAGGTAAATTTCCCCAAGTGAATTGATCTTGGAGCATGGCATCACTCCAAGTGAATTGGATACAATAAGTTTTTTCTTTTTTTGTTGAAAACACTCTGATTTCAATTTCTCGATTGTTAAACGGGATATAGTGATTTTTTCCCTTCTTTTGAATACCCAAATGCTAGCTTTTTGTTCGTTTGGTAGAAATTTTTAGTCTTCGTAACTTGAAAACATTGCTGAATCTACTTGATTTATACTCTGACTTTAAAACTTTTGTAGAATTTGCTTGATTTATACATTGAAGAATAAGGCATGAAATGAAACTAAAACATGGTTGTTTGGTACAACAAGGTATGAAGCTAAGTTGTTTGATAAATTAGCTTTTAATGGATAAAAGGAGTTAAATTATGTTTTCTTGATTCTATTCTACAAAGCTTGCTTTTTTTTTTATTTTTGTCTAGTCTGAAACGTGCAGCTTTAGGTAGAGGCGAACAACTTTCTAGCTAAATCTATCAATCCTCTTATTGCTAATATTGAGGGAACTTACTTGGTGGGAGGTAGCATAATGGAGAAATATACTTATGGGAGGTGAGTCAA
The DNA here is from genome assembly GCA_026120185.1 of Voacanga thouarsii. Taxonomy (NCBI): domain Eukaryota; kingdom Viridiplantae; phylum Streptophyta; class Magnoliopsida; order Gentianales; family Apocynaceae; genus Voacanga; species Voacanga thouarsii. The sequence continues at coordinate 15,708 of JANUWF010000769.1, read as the reverse complement.
TGATAACGTTAATTTTGTGTTTCTTTCATATATATAGTTGTATTAGTCAAGGCATGATCGAAATCCGAAAATGATTGGAAAAGAATGATGTAATCTTTTGTGAACACAATAGGTTGTAGCTAGAAAATTGCTATAGAAGTGGCATGTTCATTATAGGGTAGTTTCGTGCTTAGCATTCTTTGATGATCAGTCCCTATTGATCTTAGGTTCAAATGATGGTTTTGTTCGGGTGTGGTCATTTCTTATGTATTCACTTTTCATTCTGCTTTTGATTTATCCTACTATATATCATTTTTTATGGTTACTGATGGGACAACAAATTTTACTAGGTTATTTGATGATTTGTGGTAGGAGGCTGCCAAACATCTTTATAAGTACATTTTCTCTGAGCATACACTAACAGTAACTAATATTTTGACTAGTTATGGAGCATGTAATGCTATAATTATCTCTACTTCTGAGCATTGGACTTGCAAGGTCTGTGATGTTGCCTTTGTAGTTTTCTTTACAGCCATTTGAATTTGATGCTTTTTTACGTCGCTTTCAATAGGTTATGTGTACTGGATAATGCTTTGCTAGACTTTAGATGTATTTTACACATTTATGTCAGTAGGGCTTTTTTATTTTTTTGTGTGAGAGCATTTTGTTACCAAGCACACCCAAGTCCTTCAAGATTGAATTTTGTGGCTGAATTTTTCTTTCATTCCTACTTTGTTGTCAGTATGGTAATTGAACAACCAATTGATGCCTACTATGTTGTCATTTTGGATGTATTGTAAACAGAGAATGTATTTTAGAAGCCAATATGTAAGTCTTCTAGGTTGAACTTTAAGTTGCGAAAAATTTATTGTGTCCTCCATCTTTGTTCTTTATGTTATATGAACTACAAAAATAGAAAAGAATGAATATTTTTGTTAACACTATTTTATCTTAATGTTAGGGAACAGAATTCTCCATGATAGAACATCATCGTCTCAATCTTCATGGGCTTCTGCCTCCAAATGTAATGTCTTCTGAACAGCAAATTGATTGCTTCAGTATGTTTTGAGCAACTAATGATTATCTCACTTTTATTTAAGTGAAAAGGATAGTGAAAATATTGTGTTTGTGTTCTTTGTACTATCTTGGGATGCAAAGTTTTGGCATTAAATTACTCGAAAGTCGAGATTTTATATTTCATTAAGAGGTCGACATAAAATAGAACAGGAAAATATTCCATTCTATTTGTTCTATTTTGTTTCCACTGCTGCTTGAATGGAACCACATCGAGGATAGTGAGAATGGTGGTAGCAGCCATGGGAGAGAAAGGAATGTGGATCTAGAGTTGAGGTGCTAGGTTAGTGGTGGAGTAGAAAAGGGGAGGCGGAGAGGGTGGAGAGAATTGATCATGGTGTTGATGATGGAAGTTTGGCCTGAATTGGAATGTGATCAAGATGGAGGTGGCTATTAGCATACTAATCAATAGGGATTTAAGTGGTAATAGCCAAAGGTTTTGCTAGCTGTGTTTATGTTGGTGGGGTGTGATTAGTACCCAGTATATTTGTTTGACTACAGCAGAGTGAGGTGGGTGAGGCCTATTTATAAACTTGAACTAAATAATATTGGATTAGTGGCTATTGATTCCTTATAGTCTTTAAATGTGTAGATTGCTTAGTTGTTAAATTTTAGTAATAACTAGATACTATCTTTGGCTGAAATTTATGTGGAAAGTATTATGACTTCAGGAAAGAAAAGAAAAGACCCTGAGAATAGGCATGATAATAGAGAATGTAATTAATCTTAATCTGTTAAAAAAACTAAAGTTGTTTGGACTGTCGATCTTTATCAGAAATTTGTCAAAGCAGTAAACCAAATTGGTTATGATAGTAAGTTAATAAACTCTAACCTTTTTCAATCATTGACATTAAAGTCAAGTCTCAAATTTCATACGGAGTAAATATTTAGGGCTGAATAGATTCCATGATTTTGGTTTCTTCTGCAGAAATTAGCCCTAAGAAAATACTTGACTTGATGGGGAGTGCCTTGGTTAACTAGGCAAAATATTTCTAGCCACTTGCAGGTAAATCTTTGTCATCCTTGCCACCAATATTCTGTATAAGAATTGGAATGTTATGCCAATAGGTTTACTCAATGTTCTGTGAGCAAAGACTTTCGCAAGTCTTGCATATCAATAATCATTCTCTTTTTACCACCCTTGTATGATATGTTTTTTCTTGCCTTTCTCACAGCTGAATTCACTACCAGCTTTAAATTCTAATATAGAAAGATCCATTAGTTTATTCTATCTTGGGTTTGCTTTCTAGTGGTTGCTTTATCAGAAACCTTTATTAGATGCTCTACTTTAGATTCATTCTTTTCTTTGATACAAAAGATCTCATGAAGATATCTTTTGTTGCTTAGAAGTATCGCCTTTACTTGAGTAGACTGCAGAAAGAGAAAAAGTCAACTGCCTCATTTGGTGGAATGAAGCATTCAGATGTCTCCTCAAAAGAACATACTGGAAATCACTGCCTTCAGAATTCAGTCAATATGCAGCAAACTAAGGGCAGTTGTGATATTTCAGGAAATAAGACTATAATGCAGCAGAATATTGATTTCAAAAACCACGAGGCAAACATGAAGTGTACAGTTACAATGCCAATTGTAGAACCAAAGAATGCTCTAAATGGAGATAATCCCGATTCTCAGAGAGGCAGCATTTCAAGGATGGCCCCCAATCATTCTTTTGAATAACTTAATTCGCATGTAAAATATGCAATTACAATCCCAAAACAATATACTTGTGATGCTGAAGGTTAAGAAGTTCAAACCAATCAGGAATATAAGCAATATTTCTAGCAAAAAAGTGGGTTCAACCATTTGCCACTGCCTAGACTTCATCAGAATGTCCAATTTGATAGTGTAAAAACTAGTCCTCATTTTGATCCTAAGCACTTAAGTATAGTTGTTTTAATGGAATGATTAGTGAAAGCTTAAAATGGCAAAAATTATCAAAACGAAAGCATGTTAGGAAAATAAAAAATTTACCTCTGTGATTGAATGACCCTCTTCGCACTGGTGTAGATGTTTGTATAAGGATATTTTAGGCTAGTAGACTATGTTCTTGAAAACGTCTATTGCATCTCATCCATGCGAAACTTTTGATCTTCTGAAATGGTGCCCGTAGCAAAGCCGGTAAAGGCTTAAAGGTTGGGTTTTAAAAAGCCTTGAAGGCTTGGTCGAAATGGGTTTGTTTTATGTGAATGAAAATAAACTACGAAAAGCTATTTTTTCTTTGTTTTTCTTCTGTCAACAAAAGCTCATAGAAATTCAAAAACTCCAGCTTCACTTCAATTCCTTTTTCATTCATTTGAATTCATCCCCAAGAAAGAAGCCATGCGCATGCAAACAGAAAGCATCCATACTTTCTGTTATCCTACACACGAAACAACACGGGTTCCATCCCATATTGTTTTTTATTTATTTTAATTTATTTATTTATTTATTTTAAATTTTATTTTACATTTGGTCTTCTTCATTGGGCCAGATAAAATTATTTATTTTTAGGCTTGAACACTCATAAATAATAAATCTCAATTATTTATTTTTTAGGCTACATTAAACAACCCAATAAATAATTAACAAGCTCAAATAGACCAATATAAAATTTTATACCTTCTAGTTTATATCCAGATTAATTTTTTAATTATTCAATTTGGACCTTGGGTTCTGAATAATTAATTAACCAATTAAATTAGATAAAATAAATACTCTTTCTCGGATATTTTATTTTATTCTAGTCCAATAATAAATTAGACTAATAAAATAAAACCCATAAATATCAAGACCAATTCCTTAATCCAGATCTTTCATGACCTAAGGGTCATTTCGGGGACCAAAAGACACACCGCATTGGCTACTAAAATTACCAAAATACCCTTATTATATAAATAGTTATATTTTACATTTTAAATATTTTTTAATATCACTATAAAGAAATCTTGACCCTAAAGACAATGCTACATTAGTAAAGTCGACTGAAATACCCTTCTATGCATCGCCGTGTAATTAGAGAGAAAAAGTGTATTAATACCTCTCTAATAGACATCTATCATCCTCAAACCTCTAGTCCAATGATCCACAACTCTTGGAATATTTTCACTTTTCATGAGAGCTACTCTAAAGTAAACATCTAAATCATGTTCCCTAGGGCCCTGAATAATTAGATCATTTGAACAGTCACAATGGGCGATATAGTGTAGAAGTTATCTTGTAAGAGTCTTTCTTAACTAACTAGTCACATATACCTAACATACAAATATATATTGATTCTACGAAAGAACCTCAACTACAGTATATCAAAGTATATACTTCTAGTTTCGTCGGACTACCAACTCATATTCAAGCGATAGAGTATTAGTCCACGTTGTAGTAGTAATAGTTTGGGTTTCTTTTAAATAGTACTTTTAGAAACCACTATTACAGGTCCTGTTCTACGTATTTGAAATACGTTCATGCTATGAAGTGAGTGGACTACTCACTAGCTAAAGGTAAGTCATTCTCTCTTTGAAATTCATAACACAATAACCTATACATAATGAGATTCCTATTCTCATCAATCAACTAAGAACAAACATTTATGTGTTAAGTAACTCGTGATCCATAACTTATTGTGAAATACCACCATTCACATAGATCACTTACTTAAACACAATTGGTCCTTTCCAAATGAAAATTGTGCACAAATAAAATGTAAATTCACAAACAAATTTTGAGAATAAGTTATTTTATTAATAAATTCGATAAGTACATTAGATAAACTAGTCTAGAGACTATATATTCCAACAATCTCCCACTTGCACTCTAAGACTAAGAAAGTCCGTAGGTGTCCACCCTTATGGCGTCAAAGTGTCTCTTGAAGACTTTTTCAGCTAAAGGCTTGGTGAAGGGATTTGCTAGGTTGTTCTCTAAGGCTATCTATTCCACCACGATTTCCCATCTCTAAATGAAATCTCAGATCAGATGGTACTTCCTCTAGATGTGCTTCCCCTTCTTGTGGTTCCTGAGTTCTTTGGATTGCTAGAATGCTCCAGAGTTGTTGCAATATACCACAATTGGTCTGTTCATGTGTGGCATAACTCCAAGTTCTGAAAAAAACTTCCGGAGCCAGACTACTTCCTTAGACGCTTTCAAAGCTGCCACATACTCAGCTTCTATGGTTAAGTAAGCAATATAAGATTACTTGATATTCCTCCATAAAACAGCTCCTCCAAACAAGGTGAAGACATATCCACTAGTGAATTTTCTCTCATCCTTATCCACCTAAAAATCTGAGTCTGTGTATCCAGTAGGAACCAAATCGTCAGCCCTATAAAGCAGCATCTAATCTTTCATACCATTAAAGTACTTAAGAATATGCTTTACAACTTGCCAATGAATCTCCCAGGGTTTGACTAATATCTGCTAACTATGCTTACAACAAAGCAGATATCTGGCCTAGTGCACAGTATAGAGTACATGAGACTTCCCATAGCTGAAGAGTAGGAAATCCTACTTATCCTGTCTTTTTCTTCTTGAGACTTAGGACAGTCTTTAGAACAAAAATACAACCCATATCTACAAGGGATTATAGCTCCCTTGCATGAGTCCATACTAAACTTAGCTAGTATCTTGTCAATATATATCGCTTGGGATAATCCTAACACTTCTCTACTTCCTATTACTAAGAAGCTTAATCCCGAGAATGTAACTAGCTTTTCCTAAGTCCATTATACTAAATTGACTAGATAGCCAAACCTTAATAGATGACAATGTCCTTACATCATTCCCAATGAGTAGAATGTCATCCACATATAGAACAAGAAAAATCACATTTATGCCTTCCAATTTCCTATACATACATGGTTCATCCTTGTTTTGAATGAAACCGTAAGACTTTACAGTCTCATCAAAATGAATGTTCCATGTTCTAGATGCCTGCTTAAGTCTATAAATGGACTTCTTAAGTTTGCAGACCATATGTTCCTGACCTTTAGCAATAAAACCTTCCGGTTGGGGCATATAGATGTCTTCGTTAAGATGGCCATTAAGAAAGGTCATCTTGACATCCATTTGCCACATCTCATAGTCGCAATAACATGCAATGGCAAGGAGGATACGGATGGATTTAAGCATGGCTACCGGAAAAAAGGTTTCATCATAATCGATTCCCTTTTTCTGAGTATACCCTTTCGCCACAAGCCTAGCTTTGAAGGTTTCCACCTTCCCATCCACTCCTGTCTTCCTCTTGTATAAGCACTTACACCCAATGGGTTTTATCCCTTCAAGTAAAGTTACAAGATCCCAAACTTGATTGAAGTACATAAACTCAATCTCGACTTTCATTGCTTCATGCCACAGATTTGCATCGGCATCAAGAATAGCCTCCTTGTATTTAGTGGAATCTTGTTCCTGATGGTCAAAAACCAACTCGAAAGCTTCTCCTTTCCATCTTTGTGAAACTCTAGATATCCTCCCACTACGAGGAAGCTCCGTTTGTACAGGTTCTTGAGGCTTACCTCTTTTTGTTCCATAATCGGGTCTGAAGAAGTTGATTCCAAAGATAACATCTCTTCGAGTTTCAACCTTGTTGAACCTTCAGTGGAAGTACTTTGATCATTCTTTAAGTATCTAGCATTAGTACTTGCCAATACTTTCTGCTCATTGAGATGATAGAAGTAACCTCTTTTTGTCCTTTTTGGATACCCAACAAAGTAGCATAATTTTGATCTTGGTTCTAGCTTGTCTCATTTTATCAGTACATAAGTTGGACAGTCCCATATTCTGAGATGATTTAGACTTGGTTTACTCCCAATCCACATCTCATAGGGTGTCCTAAGTACTGATTTGAAAGGTACCAAGTTCAAAATGTATGTCACTGTTTCCAAGGCATATCCCAAAAAAAAGACTGGAAAAGTAGCATGAGACATCATGCTTTAGATCATTTTCATTAATGTCATGTTCCTTCTCTCAGTTACTCCATTCTGCTAGGGTGTACCCGGCGCAAAGAGCTAGAATATTATTCCATGATGTACCATATAATCCTTAAACTCACCGGGGAGGTATTCTCCACCACAATCCGATGTAAGGTTTTGATCAGTTTACCTATCCAATGCTCCACTTCAGCCTTAAACTCTTTAAACTTGCCAAAAGAGTCAGACTTGTGCCTCATCAGGTAGACATAACTAAACCTTGTACAATCATCCGTGAAAGTGATGAAATACTCAAAACCTCCTCTAGCTTGTGTAGAGAATGGACTACACACATCAGTATGAACAAGATCTAATACCTTCTTGGCACTATCAGCTTTTTGGGTGAACGACCTTTTGGTCATTTTTCCCATAAGGCAGGATTCACACTGAGACCAACTTTCCAATCTTAATGAGCCCAAGGGCCCATCATAGATTAACCTCTGAATCCTGGTTGAGTTAATATGATCCAACCTTAGATGCCAAAGATATAAGTCATTCACATTGGTCTTTCTCTTCTTACTTAAATGTTCAGTTTGAGTATTATTTATTTGATTGTTTGTAGGATTTAAAAAGAATAAGTTTCCATACATGTACCCTATATATAAAACTTCTCCATTTCTCCTGATAGGAATACCAGAATGGAAAGAAACAGAATATCTATGATTTATTAGCTTTGCAATTGAAATAAAATTCTGTCTAAAACTGGATACATATAAAATACCCTTTAATCTAACTACTTTATTACAATAAAAAAGCAAAATCCAACTCTCCCACTGCAAGGGTTCATACTCGTGCTCCATTTCCTACTTGTTGTCTATGCTCGCCCTTCTGGAGTCTTCTTATCTTTCTAAACCCCTGCAAGGAGTTACAAATATGATCAATGGCACCAGAATCAACAATCCAAGTAGAAGTTAATCCAACCATTGAAATAGACTCTAGATAGAGAACAATACATATAGGGTTTTTCTTGGCCTGAAGTTCTAGACACTCATTTTTCCAATGTCCCTTCTGTCCGCATTTGACGCATTTATCTTTGGGATTGTTGGGCTGGTTCTTGGGCTAGACCTGTACGTTTTCCTTTTTCTTCTTGAACTTCCTAGGTTTTGGCCCAATTCTAGAAAAAAAAGTCCTAGCAATTATAACCTTGGACTGTGACTTCATGACCTTCTCTGCTACCTGGAACTCTTTCATTAACTCAATTAAAGTCATGTTCAATTTGTTTATGTTGTAGTTCAACTTGAATTGAGTAAAAGAGCTCAGCAGAGATTCAAGAACCATATCCACTTGGCTCTCGGGGGTCAATAACAGCTCCTAAGACTTCTGCTTTCTTGAAAGCAGTAATCATTTTGAGTATATGCTCACTGACTGATACTCCCTCAACTATCTTAGTGTTTATTATCGTCCTAAGAGCTTCCTGCCTTGCGGGCCGATTCTTATCGACGAACATCGTAGCTAATGATTGGTTAATATCATATGCAGTGGCCATGTGCTCGTGTTTTGACTGGAATACATTAGACATGGAAGCCAACATGTAGCAACGTGCCATTTCGTTGGCCTTTTTCCATGCTTTTCAGCCTCGCGCTTATCAATGGTGGAACCATCCCCGATAACAAGGCAGGTTTCAAAGATGATATACTTATACTCTTCAACAGTGAGTATTATGTCCAAGTTCCTTTTTCAGTCCACATAATTCGGACCCGTTAGCTTATTCTCACAGAGAATAACGGCCAAAGGATTGAAAGAATCTCCACCAACCATTTTTGAAAAAAAATTGAAAATAAAAGAAAATTCAATTTGTGAAAAAATAAAATAATTTGTAACTTTATCCTCATATTAAATCCGATCATTAATTTGGCTCTTAGAAAAACTAACATAACTTCTTGGAAAGATTAACAATTTTCTAAGCTAAGTGTATTAACTACCTCAAATTAATTTTCCTTCTAGGTAATGATCTAAAAGATAACTCCATCATGGAATGACCGTTCCTTCTTATTTCCTATGGACATTTCTCGCACTATAACCTCCAACATGGGCTGACCAATCATAGCATGTGTCTGGGTTATTAATTACATCCATTCATTAGTTCTAGATCCTTGTGGTATCCCCATCCTATAGGGTTTACTCTCAAGATGACACGAGGGGACCCACGATCTTTAATGAGGATCGTGGTGGAAGCCGTGGGGCTATTGGAACCCCTCTCCCACTTAGTATTTTAAAATAAATGTTTTTCTTGAAAAATATCTATTGAAAATTTCAATTAAATTTTCTTTTAACTCAAAATAAAATATCTAAACCCATAAAAATTTCTATGTCAAGGTTTATATCATTTGAGAAATTTTTTCATGAATTAATTTTATTTAAGTTAATAAACTTAATAATTTCAAAAATTTCCAATGAAATTGTCGAGAGATTTTGATCTCAAGTTTAATTTGACAAAAACAATTTTTCTTGTTAAAATTCAATCAAAATGGTTTCCTATTTTAATTCACAAAAATATTTAAATCCAATATATTTTCTATGTCAATGATAAAATTCTTTGAGAAAATATTCAAGAATTAATTTTTGTTCGAATTAAAATTAACCATTTAATTTAAGAAAAATATTTTTCTTTGTCAAAAATTTTCGAAGACTTTGGTCTTTCAGAAAACGTACACATAGGGTACAAAAAGAAAGAAGCATGCTAGAAAACTGTAAATGTTTTCATACTTTTCTATTCTTTTAACCTAAGTGTCCAAATAATAGAATTAAATACATTAATTAATGGTCTTGTTTAATCCTAAAATTTCCTTTACTATTATTTTTCATGCAAAATATTCAAAGAATATTAACTATTGCAATAAAAATTACTTCGCTTGGTATGAGACCAAAAACTAAAAAAAATATATATATATATTATTCGAGTCGAGTCTAGTGCACCCACTACATTGGATCAGGCCCATGGGTAAACCCATGGGCAGGATTTGGGCAGGTGTCCGTGACCCGCCCCTTGCTGCAATCAAAATTGCTAACTACGGCACTTCCTTGCGAAAGCCAAAGCTGAGGCTTCCGCGAGGAAGCTTTCCTCGCCAACTTTGAGCCGTGCATGGCTTGGAGCCGTGGCTCATGGCTCCTCTAGCATTCGTAGGTGGCTCGGCTGGATTGCATAATACCTTCTTCTCTAGAATTTTTTCTGCGTACTGGTTTCCATTTTTTTCTCCATTTTCAATAAAAACTCATCCAAACAAGTGCCTATACCCTTAAAAACACTGGACTTACACGATATCTATGAAAGCAAGTAAAATACATTGTTCCTATACTTTCACTCGCGAAACTTACAGTGAAACTACCTATACCAATAAACATGAAGGATCACAAATTTTAACCAAAACAAATATTTTCTTGTTTTAATTAAGCCCAATATGCTTCCTACATTTGCCAAACCATAGCTCTAATACCAATTGAAGGCTTAAAATGACAAAAATATCAAAATGAAAAAGCATGTTAAGAAAACGAAAAATTTATCCCTGTGATTGAATGATCCTCTTCGCACTGATGTAGATATCTGTATAAAGATATTTGAGACTAGTGGATTACGTCCTTGCGAATGTCTACTGCATCTCATTGATGCGAAGCTTTTGATCTTTCGAAATGGTACCTATAGCACAACTGGTGAAGGCTTAAAGGTTAGGTTTTGATAAGCCTTGAAGGCTTGGTCGAAATGGGTTTGTTTTCTGTGAATGAAAATGAACTACGGAGAACTGTTTTTTCCTTGCTTTTCTTCTGTCAATGAAAACTCATAGGAGTTCAAAAACTCCAGCTCCACTTCAATTCTTTTTTTTATTCATTTGAATTCATCCCCGAGAGAGAAGCCATTCACGTGCAAATAGAAAGCATCCATGCTTTCTGTTATCTTGCACACGAAACAACACGGGTTCCATCCCATGTTATTTTTTAATTAATTAATTAATTAATTAATTTAATAATTAATTAATTTAATATTTTAAATTTTATTTTACCATTAGTTTTATTCATTGGGTCAGATAAAATTATTTATTTTTGGGCTTGAACACCCATAAATTATAAATCTCAATTATTTATTTTTCGGGCTATATTAAACAGTACAATAAATAATTAACAAGTCCAAATAGATCAATATTAAATTTTCTATCTTCTAATTTATATCCAGATTAATTTTTTAATTATTCAAACAGGGCTTTGGGCCCTGAATAATTCATTAACTAATTAAACTAGATAAAATAAATACTCTCTCTCGAACCTTTTATTTTATTAATAATAAATTAGACTAATAAAATAAAACCTATAAATACCAAGATCAATTCCTTAATCCAAATCTTTCATGACTTAAGGGCCATTCCGGGGACCAAAAGACACATCGCCTTGACTACTAAAATTACCAAAATACTCCTGCTATATAAATAGCTATATTTTGTATTTTAAATATTTTCTAATATCACTATAAGGAAATATTGACCCAAAGGACAATGCTGCATTAGCAAAGTCTTCGATCTACTCGTGTAATGACTAAAATACCCCTCTATGCATCGCTGTATAATTAGAGAGGAAGAGTGTGCTAACACCTCTCTAATAGACATCTACCATCCTTAGACCTCTAGTCCAATGATCCATTCACTTTTCAAGGGAGTTACCTAAAGTAAACATCCAAGTCATGTACCCTAGGTCTCTGGATAATTAGATCATTTGAACAGTCACAAGGGGTGATATAGCGTAGAGTTTATCTTGTATAAGTCTGTCTTAACTAATTAGTCACATATACCCAACATATAAGTATATATTGGTTCTACGAAATAACATCAACTATAGTATATCAAAGTATATAATTCTAACTTCGTTAGACTACCAACTTATATTCAAGCGGTAGAGTATTAGTCCACACTATAACAGTAATAGTCTGGATTTCTTTTAAATAATACAATTAGAAACCACTATTATAGGTTCTGTTCTATGTATTCGAAGTACGCTCATGCTATGAAGTGAGCGGACTACTCACTGGCTAAAGGTAAGTCATTCCCCATTTGGAATTTATAATACAATAACCTATACATGTTGAGATTCACATTCTCATCAATCGCTTAAGAACAAATATTTATGTATTAAGTAACCCGTGATCCATATCTTACTATGAAATACCATCATTCATATGGATCACTTACTTAAACACAATGAGTTCTTTTCAAATGAAAATTGTGAACAAATAAAATGTAAATTCACAAACAAATTTTGAGAATAAATTTTTTATTAATAAATTTGATAATTACATCAGATAAACTAGTCTAAAGGGTATATATTCCAACAATTAGTATATTGGATACTCAACCAAGGGAGAAAAAAAAGAAAGAACTGTAGCTGCTTTGCATTTTCCTTTAAGCAAAGTCATTCAGATTATGACAGTTAATTTAAATTAAACAATTAATATAAAAAATTATGTTATCACGAATATTTAAAAATAAAAAATAATGATTGATGTAAAAATTTTTAAGTTATAAAGAGATTCAAATAAATATCTTTTGATTTAGAAAAAATTATTGAAATTATCTCGTACAACGTACAAGTATCAACTTAGTAAGAATTTAAACTTATTATTATTTTCACTTAAGTGGAGAAAATTGGAGTTGATACCCTCGTTTAGACACAGCCAAGCTTTAAAGGTGAAAATTGCACATGCCAAAACTAAATAATTTTAAATCGAAGGCTAAAATGAAAAATAAAAACAATGATATAGTGTTTGGTGTATTGCTGTTTGGGTCGTTTAGTGATAACTAGTGTTATTCTATGTCAAACATTTCTTTCTATATCTTTTTACGAAATTTTGTATTGACCTCTAACTTATTTTTTTTTCATTTTATTATACAATACTTTTTAGACAATATAAATAAGTATACATAAAGTTTTTTTAATTGCAAAATATATTAAAATTCAATTTACTTCTTACGTGGCATGTTTTACAATAAAAAAATCTTTAATTCTCAATCAATAGATTCGTTTATCTCATTTTCCCCCCCTTAATTTCGACTGCTCCCTTTTCCCTTGCTGAAATCCTATAACCATGAAGAGCAGGTTCTACCGATGAACGGCTGTAGCCATAATGCCTGTCAATCTGGCTCACAACAAACACCTAATAATTGGACTAAAGTTTGGGTCAAATTTCAGCATGTATATGGACTTGGACTTCCACGGTTTCAAGATCCAAATATTGCCCAACTTATTTCAACTCTTTTTCTTATTCGTTGGCTCTTACATTGTCTCTTCCGCCAGCTACGGCCATGTCATGACTTCCCCCAACCATAGTAATCTCGTCCCAATTTTACACTTGGTCTCCGTTTGATTGTCAAAAAAAGTAGAAGGGGAAAATAATGATATCCTTTATTTTTAAAATTCAATATTTAGTTCGCTATTTATAATTTGGGAAAGGAATGTAATTCTTCATATATAGGAAAATAAATGTAGAATATTGACAAAATAAATTTAATAAAATATTAAGAAAATAAATCCTTATTCAAATGTGTTATCCTGATTCTTTTTCCAAAAATTTTAACATTTAAAGATAAAAAAATTTAAAAACTAAAGATAAATAAAAAAATTTGTTTCTATTTATATCATTTGCTTTATCTTTTCTTTTTTACTAATTCTTTCTCCCCTTATACTTCCCCCAATCTAGTAATATATTAAAATTTTATATATTTTCAATTATAATATATAGTTTTAAAAAATTAAAAGACTAAACATTTTAAATAATTATAAAATTTTAATTTAAAAATTATATCATGATTGAATTAATTACAAGAGAAGATAATTTATTGAATTTTTTTTATAAATACTTTAATTTGAAAATAATAACATGTTATTTTCTGTTAGTATTAGAATTCGAATCCAACGCCAAGAATAATTAGAATATTGAATAAAATAAAATAAAATTTATAGTTAAATATGTGAAAATACTACTTATAGATTTGCATTTATTATAACAAATTAAAAGAAAAAATATAGTGTTAACAGTAAAAATACCCTTCAAATTTGGTCACTTTTACAATCTTACCTTTTATTTTATAAAATGCTCAATAATGTCCCTCTAAATACTTAATATTTCAATATTACCCTTCCATTAAAAATTTAACAGCCAACTTAATGTTTTTCTGTTAATAGGGACTTTATTGCAAAAAGTTAAAATTTAAAGACTTATTAAAAAAATTCAAAAATAAAAATTCTTTACAATATTTTTCTTTTGTTCCCTTTCATTATTTTCTTGAAGTTCTTCATTTCTTCTTCTTCTTCCTACTTTTTTGAATTCTTTATTTTTAAAATTTCTTTATTGGTTTATTCTTCAAAGACAAAATGTATTAGTACCCTTCCACTTTTATAGATTATAGATTTTTTTCTTTAAACTATAAAAAAAAAATAAATAAATCTTACCCTCTAATTTTCAAAAAAACTTATCTTTCTACTCATTTATGTGATTAAAAGATAATAGAAGCATGTTATTGGAGCTATTTTAGCCAATTTATATTATTTTTATAGACTCATTAAATTTGAAGTCAATATTTGAAAATTTTAAAACTACTTGATCCATTTTCGAATAGATCTAACTCTTAATATCCAATTACTATTTTTTTCCCACTCTTTCTTTCTTGTGTTAATTTTTTTTCTCAATTTTCTTCTAAAAAACTAATAGCCCAGAACAAATATTTTAAAGAAGTCCCACAATAGGTGATTCACTTTATATAAAAATATCCCATAACAAATATCTTTATAAAAATGATTCATTTTCAATTGAAAAAAGACTTTTTTAAGAACAAATATCTTTAAAAATATATATATTTTTAAATCTATAAAAGTGGAGGGATACTGATGTATTTTGTCTTTAAAAAATACACCTAAAAAGAAATTTTAAAAATAAAGAATTCAAAAAAGTAGGAAGAAAAAAAAGAAATAAAGAATTTCAAGAAAATAATGAAAGAAAATAAAATAAAATATTGTAAAGAATTTTTATTTTTGAATTTATATATATATCTTTAAACTTTACCTTTTTACAACAAAGTTCTTATTAACAATCAAATACAAAGTTTACTTTTAGATTTCTAATGGAATGGCAACATCGAAATATTTTAGTATTTTGAGGGATATAATTGAGTATTTTATAAAATAAAAGGTAAGATTACAAAAATGACCAAATTTGAAGGGCATTTTTTTCATTAATCCAAAAATATATATTAAATTATACAATAATATGAGATATATTTTAAAAAAATTTAAAAATTTTTTATACATGTAATTCATTATTCTAAAATATTAAAAATACTTCATGTTATTTTTGTTTAATATTTTTTAACCTTCCAAACAAATAGATTGAATCTATTGAAATTATATTTTATGAATTTACTTTCTCAAAAAATTAGATTTCGTAACATTACTTTCTTATATATCAATCAAACCACGCCTTCATGTTTTGGAAATGATTACCGATGCAACCTTACGATTCAATATATATTGCATGAATATAACTTTGTTGACAATTGTGACCATATATTTAGTGATGATAGTGATCAAACTATGCCATTTCCCTACGAATATGAGACCTGTGCTTTGTGGTCTAAGATTGAAGATGATAATGACACTGAACAGCAAAATGAACATGAAGATAATGATGATAAAAGGGATCTTCACATAAAAAATTTAGATGAATAATATCATAGATTAAACGAGT
>JANUWF010000768.1:0-31714 GCA_026120185.1 Voacanga thouarsii | reverse complement strand
CACCAACTCATACTCAAGTCGTAGAGTACTAGTTCACGCTGTAGCGGTAGTAGTCTAGGTTTCTACCATATAGTACTTTGAGAAACCATTACTACAGGTCTTGTTCTACGTATTCGAAATACGCTTATGTCATGAAGTGAGTAGACTACCCACTCGCTAAAGGTAAGCCATTCCCCATTTGGAATTCATAACATAAAAACCTAAACATGATGAGGTTCCCAGTCTCATCAATAGGTTAAGAACAAATGTTTATGTATTAAATAACCCGTGATCCATACTTTACTGTGAAAGACCACCATTCACATGAATCATTTATTTAAACACAATGGGTCTGTTCCAAACAAAAATCGTGCACAAACAAAAAGTAAATTTACAAACAATTTCTGAAAATAAATTCTTTTATTAAATAATTCGATTTTACATCAGAAAGCTAGTCTAAGAGGGCATACAATCCAACATAGACATGTGTAACACAACCTCATTGAGCGGGATGTTGATGTGCAATTGTTTGAATATTTCTAAGAATTTACCAAATTGCTCATCCTTTCTAGCTTTATGTGTCCTAGTAGGGTAAATGACTGGTGGTTTAAAAACTGGGGTTTTTTTTCTTCCCATTGCCTGGTGTGCAGAGCTGAGCCGGCGCCGGGTTGACATCTTGGCTCGGTGCCAGTTTTCTCTGTTTTCTCCAATTTATTTTCAAGTGAGAGCTGGCGCTGAGTTTCCTATTTTGACCGGCGCTGGTTCTCTTCTGTTGCATTTGTCAATTCTCTTCCACTCATCAAAGTAATAGTTGCTGATTCCGCATGTATGTCTGCCCCTGTAGGGGGCAAAAGTGATTTTCCTTATGGGTCTATCACAAATCAGTTAAATACCAAAATTATCTTTTCATATTTTGAATCATTGCTTCAAAGATTTGAAAAGTTTCTTCTATTTCTTGGAATTGGGTGGTGATAGTTTTTACAAAATTTTCCAACATATTTTCAGAGTGATAATCAATTGCGGGTTGTATTCGTTGTCCGTCCGGCTTAAGCTCCAGTTGGCCATTGTACTTACATATGATATTCCTGTTAGATCCATGATAGTACTTTTGAAAGCCAGGTCTAGAATGTACATTTATGCAAATGAAAACAAGCAGTATATCTCATTTATAAATTCGTACACAATACAACAAATTATGGCACCGATTTACATAAAGAACATATGTACATATATAAACATGGTTAAATCAATACAATCCAAGCTTTCATGATATTACTTCCCGTCAACGGTGCGAAAAACTTGATGCGTCAGATTTTGGTTATAAAAATTATGCAATTTAAAGTTCATTCCCAATCAAGTTTTAATTTAAACATTAATCCCCAGATCACACATATGAACAAGTATACCCATTATTAAGCATAGTATAGGGAATTAACGAGTATCAATCCTCAAGGAATAAGTATACACTAGTCACTTTTCAGTATATTGTTTTCCCTATTAACAAAATTGATTAAAAATAAAATAAAATAAGTTGATATAAGATATAGGAGATGAGTCATGTATATAGATAGAAATTATTCAAGACATAACATTGATTATCTAGCAAATATCTCAATTAATCATTACTTTGACATCATGAAAGGATAAATTATAATAAATTCTTTTTCAATCTATGATTCCCAATCATCTAAGTAACTTAATGGATATATTCTATTTCACCAGTCTTACTCAAAAGATGCATTAAGCTTAGTCTTTACAAATACCACTATACTTCAGGTGATATAAACAAAAAATTAGGCAAAAGCCTTATATTTTAGGTGAAATCAACCAATCTTTGAATTACTTAAGTTCTTGTTCTTAACCTTCTTTTGCAATCCAACCAAGACATAACAAATATAAAATCAATTAAATTGAACATATTCCTAATTTTGTTTTTCAAGTCCATTAGAGAGAGCGAACGTTCAACTGACTCAACCAAATAAATTAAATAACCAAATGCTAGAAATTAATAACAACCAATCGATTTAAAAACTAAAGTCAATAGAACATCATGAATTCAAAAACAACATCTAAATACAATTAAAACATCAATCTCATCATCATTCAAGAAAAAAGAAAGACCTCATAGATAGTCCCTCTTCCTCTTTATTTGAAACCCTTCATTAACAATGCTCATATTCTTGGTGGATTCTCCCTTTCAGTGAGTAATCTTCTTTTTGATCTTTGTATCCACCTCTCTTGTATATTAATTCTCTCTAATTTTCATGTATTTATAGCTTTAAAGAGTGCTAAATTCATTTTTGAAGACTTTTGGTCCTAGTATAAATTAATTACCAAAAAGAATTCTTGGAATTTCCCAATTCTACAGATAAATCAGATTTCAGACCGCCTTAACTGACTTGAACTGGCACCTACTCACTTTGACTGGGTCGATGCTAGGTCTACACTGGATTGGTTTCCTATGTTTGGCTTTGCTTCTTGACTTTCCTCCAGTGTTGGGCCGGCGATGGTTCTGTTTCTTAGACCTGGCATCGGGTATATACTAGAAATCCAACATTTTAGCTCAAATTTCATCAGTTTTTGCATTAAAAACTCAGAAAAAAATCAGTAGGAAGAATATCAAATGGGAAGGGAATTAGCTAGTTAGTACATCAAAAATATCAAAAAATGACTTCAAATAACTAGGAAAATATAGGTAAATTTATACCCTCTCACCTCACAATACTCGATTTAGTTCCTTGAAATGAAGGTATCATATAATCACCCATGGTCCTTTTCCCACCAGTTTTATTTCCGTCTTGTTGCTCATTTCCGTGAATCTCAACATTTCCTCCAAGTGGGTCCATATCCACCAAGTTCTCCGAAAACATAAATAATCTACCTCATTCTTCCAGATTTTGAGTCGATGCTCTTTCCTCTGGCTTTTCTCTCCTCAATCTTTTAAAAGTCTCCTCTATTTCTGGGTTAAAATTCTCTAATTGTCTGTGCACTCTCCTTTTCATATTTGAAAAAATCTCCTTCAATTAAAATACAAAACTAACATTAATCCCATGATCAAAATGATTTTCTAAAGGATCTTAATCGAATCGATTTAAAAATAATATGAACTCAAAACAAAAGGATGTCTGTATACTCTTTACTCAATAAATTAATGCATATCAAACCAAAGAATCAATGAATGAACAAATAATGTTCTAAATTTTAAACCAAAAACAAAACATTCACAGCAACAAGAAGGAAATTCTCAAAAATACACTTACACCAATAAATTCAATGTTAAAGTACACATACAAACATCTATCTACAATTGACAGGTACAACTACCTCAGTATAAATTAGTCATATTCACAATTATATACAATTACAAAACCAAATCAACAAAAATCAAGCAATTCGAAATATTACCATTCAATTCCCAGCACGACGCCAAAAATTTGATGCGTGTTTTTGCATGTATCTTGTGCATAGGAAATAGTCTTAGTAATTCACACAAATTAATTAAGTTTAAATACAAAATATCAAAATCACTCACACACAACACACATTTGGACAAGTATACCCAGCATGTAGCATAAAGTTCTAAGGGTAAGTATCATTTCTCTCGGGTAAGGTGGTAAGTACTTTTACTATGTTATTGTCTCATTATTTGGTTAACCTTTAATAGGGCCTAAATTAGTCATATTTTTTCTAATTATTTGAGGCTACATTAAGATGCTTTTTATACAATAACTAGTCATATTCCTTTATAATTGATATTTCCCTTATAAACATGCTTTTCTATAATTTTATACAAAAATAAGGGAAAATTAGAGCTAATTGTGTGATTTTCCAGAACAAGACCGAACACTAGCCCGGGAAGGACAGTGGCGCCGGTCTTCCACTGGAAGAAGCAGAGAAATTGAAGAAATAGAGTAAGTTCAAATTGAAATTGCTTAGAAAAAGAAGCAATTGGCATCCCGGCTCACTAAAGCCGATGCAAAGAAAGGAAAGAATTGGATTTTGGCTAGGCCAAAGAACAAAAGCAAAAAGGATAAAAGCTAAAGAATTTCGGTCAACAATTTAGGCAGCTTCATGGCTCACAGTTGAGCAAAAGAAAATGGCAAGAAGAAAGAATAGCTAAAGGTAGAAATTCGGTGGCTTGGAAAGCCGACCACAAGAAGAAGCTAATTGCCACAAAGTCAAAAACGGAAACAAGAGCAACAGAAGTAAGAAAAGAAAGAATTAATTCGGTGGGGCCAAGTTGAAGAGAAAGTCAACAAAAGTGGTTGAGCAAAAGTACAAAAGAAAGAATATAAAAGAAGGAAATCAGTTAGGTGGCTTGGCTGTGGCTCAATTTAGCTAATACAAATTCAAAGAAAAGGAAGCTTACGCACGGCTTATTTAAAGCCAAATTCACCGATTTCAAGTACAATCACAATTCAATATCAGTTGACGTGTCTCCAAGACTAACGCGACAAAGTCCAAATTGAAGTCAAATTGGTTTCCAATTCACAATTCATAAAGGCGGTGGATTCTTTAATTTGTATTTAGGGTTTTATTTTAGATTTTATTACAACTCCTTTTTGGTTTTGAATTTTAGTAATTACTTCTTCTTTATTTAGGATTCTTTTAGGAACTTTGTAAGCCTAAAAATAAAGGCCAATTTACCCTAGGAAAGGGGTGCACAATGTAGAGATTTAGATATATTTTAGAGTACATCACCAATATTTTTTGAGATAAATAATTCAAGGAGGATTATACAAGAAGGTCTACGAAGGAAGAAGAAGAAGTCTTGTCTATGAGTATCTATTTCTTTCCTTTGTTTTCTTTTTCTTGAACAATGATGTATTAATTATTTAATTATAGCTTAACATTGTTTTAGGTATTCATGATTTTTAGGGTTATTTGATTTTTTGATTAATTGATTGTTATTTTTGGTATTAAATTACTTGTGCGAATTACGATATTAAGGGGTTGTTTCTTTCCATTAACTTGCTTGAAAAAGATGTTAATTGCGAAGAACTAGATAATTGAAGGTTAATTGATGTTTGCAGAATATGGATTCATTGGTTAATTTCATGTTTTAAGTTTGCCGGAATATGAAAATTTAATCAAGGATTGTGTTTAATGTATCTTTTGGGTGAATTAGTTGAGACGAGAATATGTGATGCTAATTCATATAGGAGATAGTGATTTCATGGATTAAAAAAGAAGTGAGTTTATCTTAATCCTTCATGATGCCAAGAGAATAATTAAATATGATAATTAATAGAATACTTTAAGATCATGTTTGTCAAAATAATGGTTTAAGTTACATAATTCTCCATCCTTTACATGTATATATTATTTTATTTTATTTTTATTTTTATTTTTATTTATTTTTCACTTTATCGAGTCGGTTAAAGAATGAAAGAGAAGTGATTAATGCATACTTATTCCATAAGGATCGACACTCATTTGAACCATATGCTATGTTAATGATGAGTACACTTGCTCATATGTGTAATTTGGGGTTGACGTTTTAATTTAAACTTAATTGGGAATGTGTTTATTTTTATATGATTTTTATACCCAAATAAATACACATAAAGTTTTTGGCGCCGTTGCCGGGGAATGATATCATGAAAGTTTGAATTTTGTTGATTTAACCATGTGAATATGTAAATAGGTAAATATGTTAATATGTAAATTTGTACAATTGTTCTTTTTGCAAAAAGGTACCCTATTTTGTTGTCATATCATTGTATTTTAATTTCACTATATGTTGTAAATATGTAAATAGGTAGATATATGTTCATAATAATCAAATTTTCTTTGTATGTTTGTATTTATTGTATATTTAGTTATTTAATTTTACCAACCTAATGTTAATGTGAAAAATGTGTAATAATGGTATTCTTAATTTGTTGATATTTACACCTATAATTTTGAGTCAATACTAACTCTTCTTATTTTCAGGTTTGGACTTTTGCTAACACGATATTGAAGACGGACTATTTGTTTCTTTATTTACAATTTTTAATTTTAGTTTACTTTAGGAATTCTTGTTTTAAATGTATTGGGGTCAAGCATTCAATTAGGATAATTTTTAGTAAAATTTTTTAAAAAATAAAAAAACAGAGCTCGGGTAGAATGCAACCGGCTCCAATTGAGGCTCGAAGCCGGCGCCGACTCCGGTCTGGAAGGCTATAAAAAAATAAATTATTTTTTTTTGTTTGTTCCCTTACCCTATGTCTTTTCTTCCTAGATTTTTCTTATTTTGTCATTTTCTTCTTGTTTTATTTTTCTTGGATTGATTGTTTGTTTTTCTTATTTGTCTTGTTCTTCTATTTTTCTTTCTTCTTTTATTTTTATTATTTTTTTCTTCCCTATTTTCCTAGAATGATACTTTTATGTCTTCCCTTCATCTTTGTTTTCCCTTTCTTCTTCTTCACATTATTTTTCTTCTTCTTCTAATTATCTCCCATGGATTAAATTTTTTTAAAAAAACTTATACATGGCGGAATACATTAGTGGTGCAAAACTTTCTCGATTTTATCCTCTTGAATTTCTTAGTAGTCTGTAGATGTGTTTTTGAGGAAAATTTACTAGGCATGGAAAAATCTTTGTTGAGTTTATTTGGTGAGCAAAAAATGCATAGAATGAATTATGCTTCTTGTGATTGCTTCTAACAAATTAGCTATGCATTTTTCTGAAATTTTTACACATCTAGAAATCTTGGCCGCCTTGTGTATTTTGCTGTAATGATTGAAAGTCATTGTGCTTTTGCTATCTACGTTGGATATTATTCTTATTTTTCTTGAGTATAAAAAATCTGGAAAAATACTTCACTAAAACGAGAACCAATCACAAAGAGGATATTGTGAGCCCTTTGGAGGTTATGGTGGTCTATTTGGTGGTTCTTTTGGACAATCTGGAGACTTTACTTCGAGGAGGATTTAAAGGCTTTGACTTTCTATTTTTTCCCCCTTGATTTATTTTTATTTTGTTTCAAGTACTTTTTGTGCTTTTACTTGTGTGTTTATCTTTCTATTTGTAGGTTGACGTTCACTAGGAATAATTCTTCCAACTTCTTGAAGAATGACTCTCTTATATCTTGGAGCTAATCTACACTTGAGGAGTATTGCTTAAACTTACTACCCTTTTTTAATTTTTGTCCCATTGGAGTTGCTTTATTGTGTTTATTTTTTGCCCATGAGGACATGGTTCGGTTTAAGTATGGGGGAGTGGTTTGGTGATATTCTTGGTCTAAGTTTTTATCAATTATCTTGATAATTTCTTGTTGTTGAGTTACGTTGGAATTTGAAATTTGGACAACCATTTTTGTCTTCTTGGAAAAAAATCATCTTGGAGAAAAATTTAATTTCTTTGAAAATTTGAAAGTTTGAAGATTTGGAAATAAATTGAGTTTATTTTTTTATAATGAAGATATGATTTTCTTTTTTACTTTGGATATGGATTTGTCATTCATTATGGGTAGGATTTTATTAAAAAGGTAAACTTGTGTATTAAGTTAGATTTTGCTAAGTCTTGAGAATTTAAGTTGGTTATATTTGGTATTTGAGTTTTATTTTATTCTTTGAGTTTGAATATGGATGATATGATGAAATATGAGAAGAGTTGTTGATTAATTCTTATATTATAGATTTAGAATTTGCTTAACTTTGAGTTTTGAATAAGGAATGTAAGAGAAAAAATTTATGAGTTGAAAAAATATATGAGATGAAAAAATTTGAGTTGACAAAAATGTTCTTGTTGTTTTTATCTTTGAAGACTTTTGCTTAAAAGGGGGTCAATATGGGGAGAAGTAGCAAGTGTATTCGGTGTACTCTCTTGAGGCTATCCCGAAGGCAAAAAGGCAAGAAAAAGCAAAGAAAAAAATGTTGAAAATTATTAGAGAAAAAATGACGAGTGATGACTGTAAAGGGGGCTAATACGGTGTGTAAAGAGAAATCCATGCACTTGAGGCTATCAATTCCCAAAGTCATAAAAAAAAAAAAAAAGAAGAGTGGAGTGTTTTCCTTATTTCACTAACTCAAGTTTTGTAAATTTAAGTTTATAATGCTTGAATTAGTTAAATGACTTGTATGATTTATGTTATCTATGTTTTGGCTTGAGGAGTGGAATAATTTTCATGTACTAGATATAAGCTTGTTTAACTTAACTTTGATGGCCTTGGGATTATTTGATTTAATGTATGAGTTTACAAAGGTTTTTAAAGGGTGAATGAATGACAATTTTGTATCTAAGGTTAGAAAGAAATTATGGCTTTGTTATGGATGAATATGAAAAGAAATAAATTATTTAAAATGCTTTGTTTAAGTATTTACTTGAGGACAAGTAAAGATTCAAGTGTGGAGGAATGTGATAGGGCCTAAATTAGTCATATTTTTTCTAGTTATTTGAGGCTAAATTAAGATGCTTTTTATACAATAACTAGTCATATTCTTTCATATTTGATATTTCCCTTATATAAATGCTTTTCTATAATTTTATACAAAAATAAGGGAAAATTAGAGCCAATTATGTGATTTTCTAGAACAAGACCAAGCACTCGACCTAGGAAGGACGATCGACGCCGGTCTTCCACTGGAAGAGAAGAGAAATTGAAGAAACAGAGTAAGCTCAAATTGAAATTGCTTGGAAAAAGAAGCAATTGGCATCACGGCTCACTAAAGCCGATGCAAACAAAGGAAAGAATTGGATTTTGGCTAGGCCAAAGAACAAAAGCAGAAGGATAAAAGCTAAAGAATTTTG
Source organism: Voacanga thouarsii (assembly GCA_026120185.1). Taxonomy (NCBI): domain Eukaryota; kingdom Viridiplantae; phylum Streptophyta; class Magnoliopsida; order Gentianales; family Apocynaceae; genus Voacanga; species Voacanga thouarsii. The sequence goes on along the minus strand of JANUWF010000768.1, from coordinate 22,999 downwards.
GTAGCTTCATGGCTCACGGTTGAGCAAAAGAAAATGGCAAGAAGAAAGAAAAGCTAAAGGCAGCAATTCAGTGTCTTGGAAAGCCGACAACAAGAAGAAGCTAATTGCCACAAAGCCGAAAATGGAAACAAGAGCAACGAAGCAAGAAAATAAAGAATTAATTCAGTGGGGCCAAGTTGAAGAGAGAGTCAACAAAAGTGGCTGAGCAAAAAGACAAAAGAAAGACTAGAAAAGAAGGAAATCAGTTAGGTATCTTGGCTGTGGCTTAATTTAGCCAATACAAATTCAAAGAAAAGGAAGCTTCCGCACGGCTCATTTAAAGCCAAATTCACCATATTTCAGCACAATCACAATTCAATATCAATTGACGTCTCCAGCACAACGCGACAAAGTCCAAATTGAAGTCAAATTGGTTTCCAATTCACAATTCATAGAGGCGGTGGATTCTTTCATTTGTATTTAGGTTTTTATTTTGGATTTTATTACAACTCCTTATTTGTTTTGAATTTTAGTAATTACTTCTTTTTTATTTAGCATTCTTTTAGGAACTTTGTAAGCTTATAAATAAAGGCCAATTTACCCTAGGAAAGGGGGTGCACAATGTAGAGATTTAGATATATTTTAGAGTGCATCACCAATATTTTCTCGAGATAAATAATTCAAGGAGGATTGTACAAGAAGGTCTATAAAGGAAGAAGAAGAAGGCTTGTCTATGAGTATCTATTTCTTTCCTTTGTTTTCTTTTTCTTGCATAATGATGTATTAATTATTTTATTGTAGTTTGACATTGTTTTAGGTATTCATGATTTTTAGGATTATTTGATTTTTTTATTAATTGATTGTAATTCTTGGTATTTAATTACTTGTGTGAATTACGAGTTAAGGGGTTGTTTCTTTCCATTAACTTGCTTGAAAAAGAGGTTGATGATGGTTTCAATTTATTGATTTTATATTTGTTGTCTTTTAACTTTCTTGAAAAAGAGGTTAATTGCGAAGAACTAGATAATTGAAGGTTAATTGATGTCTGCCAGAATATGGATTCATTGGTTAATTTCATGTTTTAAGTTTGCCAGAATACGAAAATTTAATCAAGGATTGTATTTAATACATCTTTTGGGTGAATTAGTTGAGACAGAATATGTGATGCTAATTTATCTAGGAGATAGTGATTTCATGGATTAAAAAAGAGGTGAGTCTATCTTAATCCTTCATGATGCCAATGGAATAATTAATTATGATAATGATTAGAATACTTTAAAATCATGCTTGTCAAAATAATGGTTTAAGTTACATAATTCTCCATCATTGACATGTATATATTATATTATATTATTTTTATTTTTATTTCTTTTTCACTTTATCGAGTCAGTTAAACAACGAAAGAGAAGTGATTAATGCATACTTGTTCCTTGAGGATCAACACTCGTTTGAATCCTATGCTATGTTAATGATGAGTACACTTGCTCATATGTGTAATTTATGGTTAATGTTTTAATTTAAACTTGAATGGGAATGTGCTTATTTTTATATGATTTTTATACCCAAATAAATACGCAGCAACCTTTCATCCAAGGAAAATTGACGAACCATTAAGGGAATTAGCCAACCCTATCATATTAGAATTCACTTAAAGTCATCAAGCACAATGAAAAAAAAAAAAAGAAGAGATAAATAATGCAAGTAAATGGAATATCCAAAATCAAGTCAAACTTTAACCCCCTAAATTAGCTAATTAACAACTTAAATTAGGCACCAATGGATAATCTCATATAAGACCCACTCTCTCTCGAGTTATGCACCCCCTACCTTTATATCAATTGGTAACTATTTCTATCTCACTAATCAATCCTAATAGGCATTAAGATCCACTACCCATCTAACTTGGAGGAAATGAAGCCCCTATTTCTAGGCAACCTCACAATCCTTCAGTCACCTAGTTCTTACCCTCAAACCCTCTCTCGAGGTGATTTAAGAGAAACCCATAAAGTGAATTTACCCAATCAAGCCTCTAAATCCTAACCTCATCTCTCAAAATCATTAGGACAAGAAAACCTACCTAATAGAAATACATAAATACACAACAAGTGATTGAATACCCAAAATAATTTATAATTAACTCAAATAGATATTAAGATCTAACAAAGTAAGGGTTCAACCCTTTAAATGCATCATTAATCCATAAGTGCAATCAAAATCAATAAGGAAAGGTAAAAGAAAATAAAATAAACTCATAGACAAGTAATCTCTTCTTCCTCTTGCAATTTCTCTTCAAGATGCTCTTCTCTCCTCTGAAAGAGACTTAGATCCTTCCTTAAGTTCCTCCTTAGTGTTCTAGGGCTTGAGAGTAGCTCTCCCTTTTCTTTTTTTTTCACTCCTTGACAATATATATAGTAATGGGATCTACTTATAGTGCTTTTTGAAAACCTTTGAAATTAGTTGTGTACTGACTTGTCCAGATACAAGCCGGCACCTATTGTAAAGCTAGACTGGCACCTATTGTGTACTTTTTCTTAAAGATCTCCCACTTTAAACCAGCGCTTGTCTATCCTTCCATCCGGTACCTATTGGTCATCTTGTTCTAGCTGCTTAACTCTCTAGAAATAACCGGTTCATTTCTAGTTGTCTAACCACTGCCTATTTATTAATGTAGCTCGTGCCTATATATCTTTAAATTGGCACCTGTTATTTCCAGAATGTTTCCCTGAACTCTCTGTTCCAAACCGACACTTGTTTGCCCTTATACGTGGCGTTGGTTTAATGCTTCTTTGCTCTGTTTTCGCACTATTTCTTCAGTCATCTCTCATTTATGCATTCTGCACTAGACAGGGCAAAGACAAGGGAAATGAGTAGTCATTTGATCATAAATTTAGCATAACTTGGTACAAAATGACTAATAAATATGGACATAGCACTTATCGGCGACGATCAAATCCGTCGCTAAACTCGCTGTCACTAAAATAGGCGTCACTATTAGTGACGGAATGAAAATCCATCGCTAACAACAATGGATTTGCAATGACCATTTAATTGACAACATTATCATAAAATTGGTAATTAAAGGTGGTTTCTTAGTGACAACTAAAATTTTTATTTTAAAAAAATTAATTAATTTAGCGATGGATTTGCGACGGCAAAAAAATTTTATCCAAAAAAAATTAAATTAGGCACCCAAACAACCCAACCCGACCTAACCTACCAAGAATATTATGAGTTATGTCAGATGTGGGGCTTGAACCCGCGACCTTGTTGTGGGGAACCACGTGCTCCACTACTAAACTATTGATGTTCTAATTATTTTTTGTTCTATATATTAATTATATAGTATATGTTTTGTGGATTAGCGACGGATTTGTAAGGGATTTGCAATGGATCAACAACGATCGAATTTTTCAGTCACAAATTCATTGCAAATTAGCGACGGATTGTGAAGGCTAGTATACAAATAAATTAATTTAAATTTTAAAATATCATTGCAAACCGTTGCTAATTAGAGATGGATTTGCGGTGGATTTTAATTTCTTTTAGTTTTAATTTACGCTTAGATGAATCCGTCACTAATTGGCTATAGATTTATGACCGTCGCAAATCCATCGCTAATTAGCAACAGATTTGCTTTATATTTTAATTTTTTTAGTTTTAATTTGTGATTAGATAAATCCATCACAAATCCATCTCTAATTAGCAACGGATTCAAGACCGTCGCAAATCCATCGCTAATTAGCAAGAGATTTGTGACAGATTTTAATTTCTTTTAGTTTTAATTTATGATTAGATGAATTCGTCGGAAATCTGTCTCACATTAGAGATGGATTTGTGACCTCACAAATTCGTTGTTAATTAGTAAGAGATTTGCTACGGATTTTAATTTCTTTTAGTTTTAATTTATAATTAGATAAATCAATTGCTAACTCGTCGCTAAATAGCGACAAATTCCTAACCGTCGCAAATCCATCACTAATTAGAGATGGATTAGCGACGAATTTGAGACTGATTTAAATTTTATTTAGTTTTAATTTATGATTAGATGAATCCGTCGCAAATCCATCACTAATTAGCAATAAATTTGTGGAAGGCCACGAATCCGTTGTTTAGCGATAGATTTGCAATGGATTTGAATTTCTTTTAATTTTAATTTATGATTAGATAAATCTATCACTAATAATTCGCTAATTAGCGACAAATAGTTGGAAATTCCAAAAAAATAATTTTATTTTCAAATTTTGAGTTTTTATTGAAATGTCATCACAAATTAGCGACGAATTCTTATGCCATCACTATTCCTTCGCAAATTAGCAACAGGAAAAAATCCGTCGCTAATTTCCGTCACTAAACTACATTTTTCTTGTAGTGAGGGTATGCAGGAGGTCTATCATTTTGTTGAAGGCTTGGCCCTATAGATACTTCCTTTGGTTCTTCAAGTCCAATTTATTGTTCCTTCTTATTATCTACTATGTTGTCTCATGTAGGGTTTTGTGTGGATTCATGTTCCAGGGTGATTGGCTCTAGCTTATATATATGTATATATTTAATCAAGCACATAAAATGCACACACAAAAATGCAATTCATGCCCCTCTCTTATCTCTAAGGGTAGCTTAGGGTGAGGTTTCACAACTATTCACTTACTAAAGTTTCTAAACTTCCTTTTTCAGCGTTTTGTTCAATTCTACAACTTCAAGCTATTTTGAGTATATTAACTCATATCTTTTTTATAAGTTTCTTATGTGTTACATTCTCATCATCAAACTCATCAAGGTCTTCATCAACTTCTTCATTAGAACTACTTTCTTCATAAATTGAGCTCTTTTTAGTAACAACGTTGAATGCAACATTACTTACTTTCCCCCCATCATCAGCAACTCTTTCAGCATCAAAATATTCTTGATTCTCTTCATAATTACTTAGATTTGTGTTGTAAGACTTGTTCTTCAACTTTTTCAAAATGTTACTACTTTAAGCCTAAATGTATCCATATATATTGCATTCTCTACACTTCGGTCCTCTCAATCTACTTTTATTTTCTAAAGATTTCTATTCAATATTATTCTTTTGTTGGAATCCAGGTTTCCTATTGAAAGGTCTGCCAAACGGCTCGTTCTTCTATTTTTATTTCTTCAATAGCTTATTAAACAATTTTATAAAAAAATCGATGTGATTATCTGAGCCCTTGTTGTCATCAAAATCATCTTCAACTTTTAAGGCTACTCTTTTCTCCTTGAATTTTGACCAAAAATACGTTTCATAGATTTGCAAAGATCACATAAGGTCATCTAACCACATTTTTAATACATCTATACATTCCTCTATAGCAGTTACTTCGACATCAGATTGAGATGGCAAAAAACGTAATGTCTTGCATACCAACTTTTCTTTAGAATCTTTCTCCTGGTTGAAAAGTCTAATTAGCGATATTTTTTAACTTGCTACTAAATATAGGAATAGTCTTATGGTCCCATTTTTAGTTTCTCAAATTATGTTGTCAATATCTGCAAGTTTGACATTCTGACATTGTTTGTACCTTCATACAATGTTTGCAGTATTTCCTATACATCTTTGTCAGAATCACATGTTATCGCTTTGATACTAGTTGTGTTGGTTTGGTTCATCAATCTACTATATTATTATTAAACTTTCCTATTAAGTTTTTTTTTTTAATTTCATAGATAGTAATAAAAAGTTCAACATAGTAAATTATTACTGCAATTCAATTGTCAACAAGCCTATATTTGTAGGGCTTGGCCTATTAAAATAAATCCACCAAAACTTCAATAAAAATTACAATAATACACTTATCTCGCTCAACTAGTGATTCCTAATGGATTCTAACATAACATTCTCCTAGTGTCCTTCGTGTCAAACTCTCTGAAGAACTTAGTTGGACCCAACTCAACTGATTGAACTCCCTTCAATCTTTGTTGCTACAGTACCGTGGTACTTTGTTGACACAAAAAACCTTTCCATTAGAAAGGTGTTGAACTCGAATAAGAATGATTCAAGTCCTTCTTGAAAACGCGATATTGTTGCAGCAATTAACTTGAATCATAAACCATACTTTATCAATGAGAACCAGCAAGCTTATTGAAGGTGTATGCTTTTGTGCTCCAATAACACTCAAAATGTATTCATGAATTCCCTTACTGTTGCTTTATCCACTCTTTGATTGCCTTTTTTCCCCTCTTAATCACCTGCTCTGAATCAAAGTTTCTAGGGCTTATATAGCTGTTGCAATAGAGTACTTGTTTGTTTTCTAATTGAATTTGGAGACTACTAAAAGACATGCGTGAAGTTTCTAAAACATTTCAGTTCAAATTTCATTAGGATTTTATGACTTTGCAGCATAATCTTCTCAACGATCTTCTCCTAAACTTTCTAGAATCCCTCCTTCTAATCTGATAAAACATTAACCGAGGAAGATTCAACATTTTTACGCTGTCCATGGATTGAAATTAAACGCCAATTGTCTCTACGGCTACGTTGGACAAATTTCCCATGCCAAATGTGCGAGTCTGCCACTTTTCTTTGACTATTTTGCTCCTGAGAGCGATTGATGACTAGATTTTTCCTTTTTTTTTTTTTTCAAAGCCTCAGTGAACCAAAAAAATTTTCAAAAATGGAAATCATACGTTATGCGGTGGTTTCAAATAGTTATATAGAGTTTAGTTTCATAAATCATATTTGCATTTGAGATTTATTTATATATTTTTTTAAAAAAATAAAAAATAAAAATACAAGTTTTCAAAATCTTTTAATAATTAGAAAGATGTTACTTATTAAATATCTAACCTAATATCGGAATCTACGAATATAATACTCATATCCCCTAAACAAAACAAACGAGAGTGAGGAAATTAATGAGTCCTATATATTGGCTTATATGCCAGGGTGAATTTGGCAGTAATCTCAAATTGTCTAGGCAAAAATGGGTTAGTTGGAACTCAAAAACCTCATGCAGTCCTGCTTCCCTTTCCAGCGCAAGGCCATGTAAATCCATTCATGAGATTAGCCAAGCTTTTGCATTCAAGCGGCTTTCATATAACCTTTGTAAACACTGAATTCAATCACAGACGTTTGATTAGGTCTAAAGGGCCAGAATCAGTGAAGGGTTTAGTTGATTTCAGGTTTGAGACAATCCCAGATGGACTGCCTTATTCAGATCAAGATGCAACCCAAGATGTGCCTAAGATTTGTGATTCCACAAGAAAGAATTGTTTGGTTCCCTTTAAAGTACTTCTTGATAAGCTCCATTCATCTTCTGATGTGCCTCCTGTTAGCTGTGTGATTTCTGATGGTGTCATGAGCTTTGCCATCAAAGCTGCTGAAGATATGGGCATTCCTGAGTCCAGTTCTGGCCTGCTTCTGCTTGTTCTTTTATTGGATTTTTTGCATTATCTTGATCTCGTCAAAGGAGGCATCGTGCCTTTCAAAAGTAAGTTTCTGCTACCATTTCTATCATCCTCTTCATCTGTAAACTGATCTTCTTAAGAGTATTTTTATGCCTTTGGCAATGTCCATGTTATTCTCTAGTAGTATTGCCCGAGAGGAAGAAGCAACTTGTTTTGGTTTTCTCTCAAGATCTCATTTCTTTGCCTCGTGATAAAAATTTTGGAAGGATCTTCGGCGGATTAGCTTCGCATGAACCTTCAATTTGCTGAGTAACTTTTTTTTAAAAAAATACAAAGTTGATTTATTTATGTCTTGCGACAAAAATTGTTGGAAGAACCAATGGAATTTGAAGTTTTGGACTGTGTTTTTGTGAACTTGTCTGCACATGGCAGCTATGCTTCGTGTTTTCTTCTTCTGTATTTTTCTTCTTTTTCCATTCCTTGGGTATTTTCCATTAATAAACATATACAACATTCTCACATATTGACATGATTGCTGAGGAGATAAGTCCCATGAGTCAAATACACTTTGCCATTTCTGGTCATGACTTAAGGGCCTGTTTGATTCTCCCTTCGGGTTTTTAGTGTTGCTTTTGGTTGTTGCATACAAATTAAAAAAATTTAAAATCTATATAATTTTAAAAGAAAATTTAAATTAATTTTGTTGCAAATAGGGAACTAATATGGTTTAACGGAGTAATAAAGATTAAAATAATAGATATCTTCTTATTTTTTTTAAAACGATGAATAATGGTAAATAAGAAAAGTTTTAAAAAATAATAATTAAAAAAGAAAGAAGACTGCATTAATTATAATTTATTTTTTTATTGTAGTATATATTAAATAGAAAATAATAACAATAATAGATAAGCATGTAATATTCCTCAAAAAATTAAACGTATAATGTATTAAGATTTAACACTTAAATAATTTTCATTTTATTTGAAACTTATAGCAATATTTTATTTATAATAAAAAAAATTAATATAGTTATTTATCAAATATATTTAATTAAATAAATATTTAATTAATTAATTTTAAATATTTAATTGAGTGTATAAATGAATGGTTTATGACTTCAAATTTTGTGATATAACCACTACATGACTTTAAAATTATTAAATGATCCCAGATTACCAGATTCATTTAACCTGTCCAAGTGATATGATAATAACACTATGACTTCAAAATTATTAAATGATCATAGATTACCAGATTCATATAACCTGTCCAAGTTATATGATAATGACTCTGTTGATATTTGAGACAATTCCAAGTTTGTGTCCACTGTCCAAATTATATAAAATCAATATTTTTTTTTCCTGTCTAGTTGATGACTACCTCACAGATGGCACTCTAGACAAGCCCGTTGATTGGATTTCTGGCATGAGCAATGTTTGATTTCTTGGGACAAGAAGCACAGAGTTGCCTGAAAGCTCCAGCCATAATCTTCAACACCTTCGATGAATTCGAACACGAAGCACTGGCGGCTGTCAAGGACAAGTTCAACTTTCCCAACATTTATACCGTAGGACCTCTTACCTTGCTAGGTAGACATTTGCCTGCACAGAGCAAAATAAATTCCCTGAATTCCAGTTTATGGAGACCTGATTCCAAAGTTTTTGACTGGCTCGATAGCAAAGAGCCAAATTCGGTTGTTTATGTCAGTTTTGGAAGTGTAACAACAATGACAAGCCAGCATTTCATAGAATTTGCATGGGGACTAGCCAATAGTAAGCAACAATTTTTGTGGATTACTCGGCCCGATGTTGTGAAGGGCGAATCAACAATGCTGACTGATGATTTTCTTGAAGCGATCAAGAATAGAGGTTTGATAACGAGCAGGTGTGCACAGGATCAAGTGTTAGCACATCCTGCTGTTGGGGCATTTTTAACACATTGTGGATGGAATTCCATGACTGAAACAATTTCTGCTGGTGTCCCTGTGATATGCTGGCCTTTCTTTGGTGAACAGCAAACCAATTGCCATTACTCGTGTGAGAAATGGGGAATTGGAATGGAAATAAACCCCGATGTGAAGCACGATGAAGTTGCAGAAATTGTACGCAAAATGATGGCCGAAGAGAGGAGTGATGAAATGTGGAGGAAGGCTCAAGAATGGAAGAAAATAGCAGAAGAAGTTACTGATATCGGAGGATCATCTTACTGTAACTTTAACAAGCTCATCAGGGAAGCTCTTCATTATCAAGGATGAGTTAATTGAAATATTGCCTGCATTTTCAACTCAAAATTAAGAATAATTTGGTGTGCAAAATCACTTATGTATGCCTAAACCTAAACTCTCGTCAGCCTTGTTGTTACATCTAAATTTTTTGTTTTTTATTTTTTCATTTAGCTTTTGTGTTATGTAACACATTTTAGATTCTTCCTATATGTTGTTCAATCGACATGCCATCTATTAGTTTTATATAGGAAAGTAAGATCCAAAAGTTTTAAAGGCATCATCTATGATTGTTGACCTTCGATATCCTTTAGGAAAACTACGCAAAATTACGACCTCTCGCTCCATCATGCAAATACCTTGTCCCTAATAAATTCTATTTTCCTCAGACGATTGGCACCATCTTGCAGGGTGAAAACATTTTGTTGGTTTTCTTGCATTCTTAATCAAATTAGGATGAGTAGAGTTATAGACTTTATAGAGTGTCCTGATTTGATTTGGTATGTCTACTATTATAAAGCATGTAAGTATATATTTGATGAGTGTATAAGCGATGCATGGCAAGATCTATACAAAAAGTAGTTGTGAGTTTGGATAATATATATATATATATATATATATATATATAATAGAAGTTGCGGAAGCCTCCTATTATGACACATGGCATGTTGGGAAAAATATCCCTATTACCCCACGCTATCTTTAAAAAAAAAATCAAGCAACCACAGAGAAAAATAATAAGACAAGGATTTACGTGGAAAACTCCAAAATCGGAGAAAAACCACGACCGTTGTCAAAAGACAATCGAGAAAAATATTCACTATGTGAAAAATTATTACAACCACACAAGATCCAATACAATATTTTTTTCACACCCCAAACCCAAGAAAAATACCTAGAGAGTACCCAGAGAATTTTCTCAAACCCTCAAACCCTCACAATTTTTCTTCACTCTAAACAAAAGCTTCTCTCAGATGCTTGTGTTTTTCGTTGGTGTGTCTTCAATGCATTTCAAGCATGCCTATTTATAGGCACGCCATCATCAATTATTCTTCAACAATCCATGTGGAGTGGTTGTCTAATTCAATCACTCCTTTGTTTGATTCATTTGGCACAACATATCTCCACCTGAATTAAACAAACATTTTGCTACCAAGACGTTATCATACTCTACCATAAAGAGTATATCCACTTGAAATTAACATCAACTTCAAGAATTTCACCTCGGCTCATGTTGACAATTATTGTGCAATTTCCATGCTGATTTTTCTAAAGTTTATTAGCTATCGACATTTCTTTATTCCACCACACACCTTGCATAATCATCAGCCAATGCCCGTGTGCAAATATGTGGACATGCTACCAATCATACGTCCTCTTTCATGGCATCTCCAGTGGTAGCAATCATGCTATGAGGACATATATTTGTCTTTAAAATAATTCACAATCTCCTTCTGCTAGGGAAACGATATTGGTAACATTATCTTTGCAGCTATTAGCCGAATCAGCTCTATCCTTGCAATTTTTCTTAATGTGGCCCGTTTGTCCACATCCCCAACATACAATTTTCTTCACAAAGTTCTTTTTCTTCCTATGCTCACAAACATTAAACACTGAGTTTTCTGAAAGTCCGCTTTCTCCTTTTAATCTTCTTTCTTCAAAAATTAATTTACTCGCCACCTCTGAGTAAATTACAGCTTCCTTCCCATACATTAAAATGGGCTGCATGTGTTTGTAAGTAGATGGAAGAGACAAGATGAGTCTCAAAGCTTTATCCTCATCATCTATTTTAACTCCGAGAGTCTCCAGTTCAGAAATAAGCCTATTTAGGACACTTAGATGATCTAAAATTTTTGTACCTTCCTCCATTTGCAGTGTATAAAATTGCTCCTTCAAATAGAGCCTATTTGAAATACTTTTGGTTTGGTACAATTCTTCAAGCTTCTCCTAGATCTCCTTTATTGTAGATAGTCCAATCACATTAGCAAGAACATTCTTTGCTAAACTGATCGTTTTAGACTAGTAGCTCACATATCTAACTTTTCCCAATCCTCATTGCTCATTGCGGACTTTCTTGAGTCTCCACTGCTATCACTGGATTCTTCTGAATCTTTTCTGCTGGTCAAAGGGATTGGCCTCCCCTTCAAAACGTTGTACAATCCAGATTGAATTAACAAATCCTTGACTTGCACTTGCCATAAGGCAAAATTAATTTTGCCATCAAATTTCTCAACATCAAATTTAATTGCTAACATTTTTTTTTTGGGTGTACTTTTAGTGTAAAACCCCACTAAAACTCCACCACACCAAAGGTACTTGTAGGTTTAATATACAGAGTAAATAATAATCTAACTTATTTTCTGATGTGGAGGGTCCACCTTAGTGGCAACCACAGAGCATACGATAAGTAGATATTACTACCCACAATAAGGCTCTGATACCAGTTGTTGGGAAAAATATCCCTATTAGCCCACACTAACTTTAAAAAAAAAAAAATCAAGCAACCACAGAGAAAAATAACAAGACAAGGATTTACGTGAAAAACTCCAAAACCGAAGAAAAACCACGACCATTATAACCGAGAAAAATATTCACTATGTAAAAAATTATTACAACCACACAATATCAAATACAATATTTTTCTCACACCCTAAACTTAAGAAAAATACCTAGAAAGTATCCAGAGAATTTTCTCAAACCCTCACAATTTTTCTTCACTCTAAACAAAAGCTTCTCTCAGATGCTTGTGTTTTTCGTTGGTGTGTCTTGAATGCATTTCGAGCATGCCTATTTATAGGTAGGCCATCATCAATTATTCTTCAACAATCCATGTGGAGTGGTTGTCTAATTCAACCACTCCTTTGTTTGATTCATTTGGCACAACATGGCACTCTCCTGCATTGACACTTGGCACTGTTTTAGAGTTTTTTTTCCCTGGTGAAGAAATTTTAAGTATTTTTTTTTAATATTAGTTATCTGAATAAGATGGAAGTAATCAGAATTATCTGAATTCAATGAATTCAGATAAGATGGAAGTAATCAAAGTTATCTGAATTCATTAAATTCAGATAACTTCCTCACCGCATCATGCTTCATTCCGCATCTATTTGTTCCTTTATAAGAAGTGTTATCGGTTGTTTGAATTTGATAGAACTGTTCTTGGTTCGGGTGGTTCTCTGCGGTTTCTCCCAACGTCACGAAATCTTTAGGGTTTGGTCTTAATTTCGGAATTAAACTCAATAAGTGTGCTTCAACTCTTGGACTCTGGCATTTGGTGCAAAAATCTATTCTCTATTCTCTTTTCTATTTTTGCTTTGATTAACTTGGTGATATATAAAAATGTTATTTCTGTTTTCTTTTGAACTCCTTATTTTGCTTTCCGGTGTTTGGTGGGTTGACGATGACTCTTGATATTATTGTTTGTTGGAATTTTCTCTTGCTTGAGAAAAAGGAAGATAGAAAAAGTTGTTGTCATTTTCTGCGACGGAAAAGAATCACTCTTCTTTTTTTGAACATTTTTGGTTTATGATTAATGACCAGTTCATGTTTTTTTGGAAATAGGAACCAAAAAAGAATCCAATGGAGCCAATAGACAAGGAAATCACTGAAGGAACTTAATCTTTTGGAAAATATATTGAGGAACGAGTACTATATGTTTTGCCGGAATTGGTTGGTTTTTCTGGCAGTGACTCGGAAACAATCTATCATCAAAAGATATTCTTACTAATACAACTTCAACCAAAACAACAAGGTATTTCTACACATCCACAAAAAGAAACAGTTGAAGCCACAGGAACTCCGCAAAATATAATCTAAAAATGATAATCACTCCAACATTCTCAAGAACCTTATTCAGCTTAATGTTTATAAAATAAAGCATGAAACACCATGCTTCCAGATCTAAAGCCCCTACAGAACCTCCAAATCCCTTTTCAAATTGTAAACAAAAAATCAACAAGTTCCAGACTTCTTTTCCGTCATTTCCTTTTTGACCTAAGGACTACCATCACGAGAAAAACCACAGAAAACCCTGCTTGAAAATTTTAAATCTAAAATCCGATAAGATTTTCTCTATTAAAATAAATTCAAAAACTTGATGCATATAACAAATGAATGGTTTTCAAAAGACCACAAACTGCAACAGCCTCCTCACTGAAAATCCCATTCAAATGCTTCTTAAAAATCATGGAAACAAAAATCACTAACTTTACCATTTGTTCCATTAAAAGGATGTAATCTAATTCCGAGAGTTCAAAGCAATCAGATTCAATTTCAGCATTCCAGTAAGTATCTAAAGCAAAGGTAAAATTTTAATTTTAAACACAGTGCGATCAAATAAAAGAAAAAAAAAGGAAAAATGTTAAAAAAAACCTGTTTGATGATCTTGTCAAGAAGATCATTGGAGAGAACAGGAGGAGGTGGATCGGACGGCGGCTGAGGACAGCGAGAGTCGGTGAGGTCGAGGGATTCGACATGGGAGAAGTCGGGTTGAAAATCATCGTTCGGTGGGGACGATGAGGAGTCACAGGAGATTGGCACTCCTTCCATCTCCATTTGAATATAAAATAAACCAAAATGGAAGTACAACCCTAATTAAAAGAGCAAAATCGAGTCAATGACCATAAGCAGAGATGTGGATTGTATCATAGATTCCCCACTCTTTCCACTGCTAATCGAAGGTGCCAGAAACCCTCTTCAGCCAATCGTTAAAGTCATCCAACTCATATTGTTATTGTTTTTAGGAATGTTTCAAATCCTATGTAAAATAAATAAATAAATAAATAAATAAATAAATAAATAAATTATAAATAAATAAATAAATTGTCAGAATATAAAATAAACTTACAAGATTGATGTGTATGAATTTGGGTATAAAAAAAATCATATAAAAATAAGCACATTTCCAATCAAGTTTAAATTAAAACATTAATTCCAAATTACACATATGAGCAAGCATACTCATCATTAAGCATAGCATAGGGTTTAAAACGAGTGTTGATCCTCAAGGAACAAGTATACCTTAATCACTTTTCTTTCATTGTTCAACCGACTCAATAAAGTGAAAAAGAATAAAATAAGAAAATAAAATAATACATACATGTCAAGAATGGAGAATTATGTAACTCAAACCATTATTTTTACAAACATGACCTTAAGGTACCCAATGATTATCATAACTAATCATTCTCTTGGCATTATAAAGGATTAAGATAGATTCACCTCTTTTCTAATCCATGAAATCACTATCTTCTAGACAAATTAGCATCACATATCCTGTCTCAACTAATTCACCCAAAAGATGCATTAAACACAATGATTGATTAAATCTCCATATCTTGACAAATTTAAAACATGAAATTAACCAATGAATCCATATCCTGGCAGACATCAATTAACCTTTAATTACCCAGTTCTTAGCAATTAACCCCTTTTCCAATCAAGTAAATAGATAACAAATATGAACTTAATGAATTGAGAGCATCATCAACCCATTTTCCAAGGAAGTTAACAGAAAGAAACAACAAATTAATCTCGTAATCAGCATAAGTAATTAAATACCAAGAATAACAATCAATTAATCAAAAGATCAAAGTAACTCTAAAAATCATGAATACCGAAAATAATGTCAAATTACAATAAAACAATTAATACATCATTATTCAAGAAAAGAAAACAAAGTTAACGGAAAGCACTTATAGACAAGCATCCTTCTTCTTTCTTTGTAGACTCTCTTGTACAATCCTCATTGATTTGATGAATTCCTCCTTAATTTTGAGTGATTTGTGTTTTGCTCCATGAATTCATACCTTTGACTTGTGTTTCTCATCTATTTATAGGCTTTAGAAGTGCCTAAATTCGTCCCTTTATGGTTTCTGGCCGAATAAAAGTAGGAAAATACTAAAACTCTGAAAATTGCCAAAAATACACACAAAAATCAAGGAACTGCCTTTGTACCAGTGCATAGCTAGTGCCACCTGTCCTACCTAGGGCCGGTGCCGGTTGTGTTCTGCCTCTCCGTTCGTGTGCCGATTTTTCTTAATTTTTGTGCCAATTCTTCTAGATTGTAATCGGCACCAGCTCTGGGCTCCCAACCACTCGAAGTGCGTGCCAACAGCACGTGGCCGACATCGCCTCTCCTGTCCTGGCCGTGCCGCCTCTAGTCTATTTAGCGACGATTTTGTCTTATTTTACCCTTAAAATCTGAAATAATGCACAAAAGACCTTTCCAAGGGTAAAATCTCAAATATGAAGGAATATGACCAATTATTGCACAAAATATATCACAAAATGGCCTCAAATAACTAGAAAATATATGATTAATTTTTTACTTATAAATAATTTTTTAGCCTTAATCCATAAGAATTTTTGAAATTTTAAGAGTGTTTATATATTTAAATTTAAAAATATTAATGATAGGAATCTTTTCACACTTTAAGGCACTATCGAAGAAGGGGAAAAGAGGCCTGGAATTTCTACCAAGGCTCCAAGAGAGAGGGCAAGACATAGGAGCATTCAAAGAATTTTCCAAACTAACAACACTACTATACCTATGGCTAGAAGGGTTGTGAAGAGATAGAGAGCAAAGAATGTAACAAAGAAAGCTAACCATAGCCCACAACTCACATGGAAGATCACAAAGAAACTAAAGAACATCAAAGGCAATCCAAGAAGAACATATGAAGTATTAAGATATCAGCGCCTCCTCTTCCAGAAAATTCTACAAGCACCTTTGAAGTAGCCTACATGAAAACTCTGGAAAGACAACTTGCAAATTTTTTCAAAGCTCAAGTCTAGTGAAGAAATAGCCTAATTTGAAGCTGATGCCCTTCAAAGAAGCATCACAACTACTTTGCACTGATTTTATGGTCATAGTCATCTTTTCTCTTCCTCAAAATACAATAGTGGTGTAGGAGATGGCTACATTTACCAAAAGCATTTCTAGTGTATTTGAGTCATCCAAAACTTGGCCTTGGAATAGGGTTTACTGTTGTTTTGACATTGCTACTGCATCCAAATAGAAGAAGCAGCCTGAAAGCATCAAGAAGATGAATAGGTTGATGCTTCTCTGAGCTAACTATTTCAATCCCACTATACTCTCCAATCATAGCATTTAGGAACTTATTTAGCAACTTTTTACCTTGATCTTCTTGATAGGGCCTAAATTAGTCATATTTTTCTATTTATTTAAGGCTATTTTGTAATACATTTTTCTCAATAACTAGTCATATTACTTCATATTTGAGATTTTACCATTGGAAAGGTATTTTGTGCAATATTTCAGATTTTAGGGATAAAATAAGATAAAAACGTCGCAAAACAGAACTGAGGCGGCTCCGGCCAGGACAGGGGAATCGACGCCGGCCACGTACGGCTGGCACGTATTTTGAGATGATGAAAAAAATAAGTGAAATGAAGCTGAACAAAACAAAATCGGCACCGGCTAGGAGGCTAGAGGTGGCGCCGGCTGCATTCTGGAAGGGTTGTGCGAAAATCAAGGAAAAATCGACGAACAATTGGAGAAAAGAACACAATCGGCGCCTGCTGTGAGGCTGGAGGCGACGCCGGCTGTGCCTTGTTGATAAGGCAGTGCTTTGATTTTCGTACGCATTTTTTGGCAATCTGCAGAGTTTTAGTATTTTCCTACTTTTAATCGGCCAAAAACCCTACACCAGCGAATTTAAGCACTTCCTAAGTCTATACATAGATGAAAAACACAAGAGAAATGGGGGGAATTCATAGATCATAACAGAAAATCACTCAAATCAAAGGAGGAATTCTTCAATCAATGAGGGTTGTGCAAGAAGGTCTACAAAGGAAGAAGAATGAGACTTGTTTATGAGTACTTTCTTTTACTTTTGTTTTCTTTTTCTTGAACAATAGTGTATTAATTATTTTATTGTAATTTGACGTTGTTTTAGGTATTCATGATATTTAGAGTATTTTGATATTTTGATTAATTGATTGTTATTCTTGGTATTTAATTACTTGTTCTTATTACGAGATTACTTGGTTGGTTCTTTCCGTTAACTCACTGAGACCCAAGGGGTTGATGGTGGTTTCAATTTATTAATTTCATATTTGTTGTCTATTGGCTCGCCGAGACCAAGGGGGTTAATTGATGAGGACTGGGTAATTAAATGTTAATTGATGTTTACCGAGACCAATGATTCATTGATTAATTTCATGTTTTAAGTTTGCCGAGACCAAGAAAATTTAATCAAGGATTGTGTTTAATGCATCTTTTGGAAGAATTAGTTGAGACGAGACTAAGTAATGCTAATTTATCTAGAAGGTAGTGATTTCATGGATTGAAAAAGAAGTAATCTATTTTAATCCTTCATGATGTCAAGAGAATAATTAGTTATGATAATGATTAGGTACTTTAATGTCATCTTTGTCAAAACAATGGTTTAGGTTACATAATTCTCCATCCTTGACATGTATATATTCTTTTATTTTATTTTGTTATTTTATTTTTTATTTCTTTTTCACTTTGTTGAGTCAGTTAAATAATGAAAGAAAAGTGATTAATGCATATTTGTTCCTGGAGGATCGACACTCGTTTGAACCCTATACTATGCTTAATGATGAGTACGTTTGCTCATATGTGTGATTTGAGGTTAACGTTTTAATTTAAACTTAATTGGGAATGCGCTTATTTGTATATGATTTTTATACCCAAATAAATATGCATCAAGTTTTTGGCGCCGTTGCTGAGGAACAATATCATGAAAGCTTAGATTTTGTTGATTTGACCATGAAAATATGTAAATAGGTAAATATGTGAATATGTAAATATGTACAATTGTTCGTTTCGCAAGAATGTGCACTCTATTGTAACTTGTGTATCTTTGTATATCTTTGTAATATAATTTACTAACTTTGACTATGCTCTATTGACTAACTTGTTATTCTTTTAATTTTGTTCTGATCATGAATTCTGTTATCTAACTTGCTTCTTGTCTTTTCTAGGTGTTATCCTTGGTACATGACCAGAAAATTTGAAGGCGAGATAGTCGATTTTGATCCTGAGATCGAAAGGACAGTATCAAAAATCTGCCAAACAATCCAAAGAAACTTGATTGCAGACATAGATGATGCTCAAAATAACAATGTTGGAAATAACAAGAGGGTTATGGATGACTTTGTGAATCTTACAATCTCGGGCACAGGCTCGGGTATCACTAGACCTAGGGTGGATGCGAATAATTTCGAGATAAAGCCTAATATTATCCAGATGGTTCAAAATATGGTTCGATTTGATTGGCTACCTAAAGAAGATCCCACTGCCTATCTATCTAGTTTCCTTGAAATTTGTGATACTTTTAAAATGAATGGTGTGTTTGAAGATGCTATAAAGTTAAGACTTTTCCCTTTTTCCTTGAGAGATAGAGCCAAATCTTGGTTAAAGTCTTTACCTACAAGTTCTATCACAACTAGGAATGCCCTAGCTGAAAAGTTTCTTGCCAAATATTTTCTTCCAGCTAGGACAACCAAACTTAGAAACGAGATTTTTGCCTCCTAACAATTAGATTCTAAACTCTTGTATAAAAGTTGGGAGAGATTTAAGGAGATGCTAAGAAAATGCCTACACCACGGATTTGAGCTAGGAATGCATCTTTCTGAATGGCCTTATATTCGCAACACGCTAAGTGGTGGACTCTTCTGCAGGGGGTTCCATCAATCATAAGACCCCGGAACAGGTATTCGATCTTATTAAAAATTTGGCTTCTAATAACTATTATTAGGGAAGTACAAGGTCTAGAGCTCGTGTGCAAGGGATGCACAAAGTGGATGCTGCGGAAGCTTTGGAGGCTAAGGTGGAAACTTTGACCAAAAAGATGGAAAAAATGGTGATACCTCAAGGCCAGGTATTAAACATAAGTTGTGATTTCTGTGGAGAAGGGCACCCAAATCATGAGTGCCAAAATATGGGATCACTCCAAGAAACCATGGAACAAGTGGCCTTTGCAGGTAATGTCCATCCAGATAACAATCCATATAGCTCTACTTACAATCCTGGTTAGAGAAATCACTCTAATTTCTCTTGGAGCAATGGAAACCAACCTAGGCAGGGTTCATTCAAATTTAGAAATCAAAGGAACCAACCTCCTGTAAACAACACGGCATCATCCAAGCCGCCATTGGAGGAATTGATTGGCCAATTGGTAAGTACAACGGAGAGTAAGTTCCAAGGGGTCGATGCTACTGAAGGCACGAAAAGCGGGAAAACATAGGGCACGTAGCGGAAGTGAACATAAAAAAAAACTAAAAAAACACAAGAACAGGGATTCTAGGTGTAACACCCCACTACCTAGGCCCATCAGGGCAGGGGATGTCGCCCCATCCAGAGAACAAGGGGTTTTTATAACTAGGTTACATAGAACAAAATAAAATAAAGACTTTAAAATTTAAACTTATTACAGCCCAAAAGATAAATACTGGTACAATTCCAAAATAAATTGTTTGCAACAATCTCTCAAAATAAATTATCCTCACTTGATAGTAGCCTTGCCTCAAATCCAGTTTGGAGTAACAATTGGATCTTTGCAATTGGTCGAACAGCTCGTCAATTAACGGCAGAGGATATTTATTCTTGATTGTCAGGTTGTTCAAGCCTCGGTAGTCAATACACAACCTTAGATTTCCGTCCTTTTTCTTTACAAATAGCACAGGTGCTCCCCAGGGTGACGTGCTAGGTTTGGTATAGCCTTGTCTCACCAACTCTTCCAGCTGTTCCTTCAATTCTTTCAGTTCCGCCGGTGCCATCCGATACGGAGTCCGAGACACCGGTTCCACTCTTGGGACTAGATCAATGGTGAACTTAACTTCTCGAGTGGGAGGTAAAGAAGTGAGTTCCGCAGGGAACACGTCGGGAAAATCTTTTACCACCTCAGTATCCTCCAGAGTGCACTGGTCCTTCGGCTTGTTTATTACATAAGCCAAATATCCTTGACATCCTTGCCTCAACAATTTTCGGGCTTTAGCCCCAGCTATCAAAAACTTCAATTCTTTTACTTTCTTGTCGTTGATCTCCAACACATCACATCCTGGTCTAATGAACTGAACCGACTTATTCTTACAGTCTACTCTAGCCCCATGCTTCGCTAGCCAATCCATTCCCAATATCAAATCATAATCATCAATAGCTAAGACTATTAGATCTCCCGCCAAGCTTTCTCTCCCTACTTCAACTTTACAATTCTGCACATACCAATCCACTTGCACCATTTTCCCCAAAGGCGTACTTACTAATAAGGTAAAAGGTAGTTCTACTCCATCCCAACCCAATTGATATGCACAATTCTTATTTAAATAGGAATGGGTAGATCCAGGGTCTATCAATGCATTAACGGAACGTCCTTGGATAGTAAACGTGCCTTCCACTACTGTTACATCAGCTCCAACCTCCTCCCGGTTGAGAGCGAAAACTTTTGCTTTCACCTGCGGCTTCTGCGTTCCACTCCCGAAAGCTCCCGAGGTATTGGCTCGATTGGGCCCCGGGTTCTGAGCTGGGTTCCCTTGTCCGATCCGGAGAAGCTTAGGGCAGGCGTTCCGCAGATGATTCGGGTCTCCGCAGTGGTAGCACTTCCGCTCACCTCCTCTGGACCAACAAATTTTCTCAATGTGGCCCCTTTTTCTACAGTGCCGGCATAATGGAAGATTCTGCGCAGGACCAACCAGTGCAGTTTGGGCTTGCTTTCCCCGATTCTGCCATTGCTGGTTGGTAGGGCGCTTGTTAGGTTGCTGCCTCTGAAAAGGTCTTGGCGGCTGTCTTGACGGTACGAATGGTTGTGGAGTCAATCGGTTGCGATCCTCATTCTCAGTATGGGTGGCTGCATCCACAGCCCCCGAATAAGTCGTCGGTGGAGAGGGTGCTAACTCCCTTCTTAACTCTTGCCATAATCCCTTAACAAATTGCCTCGTTCTGTTTTGTTCAGTATCCACTAGCCTCTTGCAGTACTTTGACAGTTGCGTGAACCGGGCTGTGTATTGGGCTACCGTCAGGCTTCCCTGCTTTAGATTCTGGAACTCATCTTCCCGTTTCTCAACTATCCACTGAGGGATATATTCTGCCCGGAATGCTTCTACAAAATTAGCCCATGTCCAGTCTTGGTCAATCATCTCCCAGTCGTCCTGAACCCTTTGCCACCATGCCCGAGCTGGACCTCTCAGCCGGAATGTAGCAAACTTCATCATTCGCTTCTCAGTGTACTAGAGCATAGCAAAGATGTCCTCCATTTGTTCCACCCATTGTTCTACTTTCTGGACTTGTTCGGCCTCCCCCCAAAAGATAGGTGGTTGAAATTTCAGAAACCGCTCCAATGCCTCGTCTTCCCCTTTCTGATTTCTTCGCTCTGTCAAGGTTTGCAGAATCTCAGTCACCTTGTGGAACGCTTGCATCATAGTTACGCTAACCGATTCTTCCGATCCCATTTCTGGCTCCAGTTCGTTCTCATCCCCCTGGTTCGGTGAGGGCATTTGAGTTGTATCAAACTCTGGTGTCACAGGCTCTGCCTCAGGAACCCTTCTGCTGGATGTGGCTGCGCGACGTTTGGGTGCCATTCTAAACCATTCCCCAGATAATGAGTTCATGCACCAAAGTTAAAAATATCCAAATTGAGCATGTATTCACATTCAACGTTAAGCGGAAGAAAATTAGATTCAAATTTTGTATAAAGAATCGCATATAAATTTTCCTCAAAACTTAGAGTACTCTAGGTACTCTTATTTGCATAAATTTGAAATTAAAGCAGTAAACATGAGAAAAGAAAAGAAAATCCTTAGCATAGGAATTTATGAAAAGCAGTAAATAAAACATCCCAATCGTAGCAGCACTTAGCCTTTCTAGTCCTCATCAGAATCTTTAGAGTCAGCCTCATATAACTATCCCCCAGAATTCCTAGTGAAGTCCATCCCAGCCCCATTTGTAAACCCATCTATTAGCTCTTTCCCGGGTCTCCTAGGACTCTCCCCGGTTTCAACTTAATTGGGCGGGGTTACAAAGGAAGGTCTAGGTGGAGATTCATAATCTATCTCTCCTGGGTCATCACTGTCAGCTGCCAAGTCAACTATGGGACTAGAAGGGAGGGGAACATATTCCATGTCTATCTCCTCGTCTTCACTGTCAATAACCAGGTCGATCACGGGTATTGGGGGTGGCTCAATGATCTGGACCTCATCGTCACTACTATCATCCAGGGCAATGATTGGTTGTGGTGTAGACTGAGGTGCAGGCTGAGGCACTGGTAAGTCCTCCGGGTAGATAGGAATGGGAGGGTGCCATTGCTGCCCTTTCCTTGCGGTTCTAATCATTCTAACCATCCTACAACACAAACAAGACAGGTCAGACAAACAACTTGAACTCAATAAATCAAAATATATACTATCAATACTTGCCTAACCTAGGCTCTGATACCACTTGTAACACCCCAC
>JANUWF010000767.1:0-101899 GCA_026120185.1 Voacanga thouarsii | reverse complement strand
AGAATATGTGCCGCTGTTTCTAGGGCATATCCCTAAAAGGACACTGGAAGAATAGCATGAGACATCATACTTCGGACCATTTCCATCAACGTCCTGTTCCTTCTCTCAGCTACTCCATTCTGCTGGGGGGTTCCCGTCGCAGAGAGCTGGGATACTATCCCATGATGTACCATGTAGTCATTGAATTCACCTAAGAGGTACTCTCCACCACGATCCGATCGTAAGGTTTTGATTAATTTACCTATCCGACGCTCCACTTCAGCCTTAAACTCTTTGAACTTGTCAAAAGAGTCAGACTTGCGTCTCATCAGGTAAATGTAACCATACCTCGTACAATCATCCATGAACGTGATGAAGTACTCGAAACCTCCCCTAGCTGGTGTAGACAATGGACCGCACACATCAGTGTGAACAAGACTCAACACCTCCTTGGCTCTATCCGCCTTTGGTGTAAATGAACTCTTGGTCATTTTTTCCATCAGGCAGGATTCACACAGAGGCCAACTTTCCAATCTCAATGAGCCCAAAGGCCCATCATGGATTAGCCTCTGAATCTTTGTTGAGTTAATATGACCCAACCTCAGATGCCAAAGGTATGAATCATTGATATTGGTCTTTCTCTTCTTAGTTAAAGGTTCAGACTGAGTGTTATTTGATCGAAAAATCATCTACTAATACATATGCGCACCTCTTACTACTAAGGCTATTGATAGGGGCTAAAATCATCAATATTTTCCTAGTTATTTAAGATTAATTTGAGATACTTTCTTATTTAATAACTAGGCAGCTAAACGGCTAGCTAGGATGATTTATCGCAATGTCTTGTCGCCCTATTGGAGTAAGATAAACTCCAGAACTGATCAGACTACTTGGAGTTGTGTATCTCTAACATAAGCTAGTACAAAGATCAAAGTCTTTGCTAAGTACTCAACGTTACCAATACCAACCCCTATTGTCTGATCAGGTTAGAGGGTTATTTGTTCTCGCAAGATTTTCAAAACAAACATTGCTTGGGCAAAATATCATTTTCTAGAAATTGATCCCACTGACTCGCAAGTCAGATAATAAATTCCATTGGCTCAGCAGGGCCAATCAGTTCATTCCATAAGCACATTAGGCCAATAAAGCCATTTCTGGGATCAAATAGCGTTTTTCCAAAAATCAATCTCATATCAAGAGATCATTTTCCAAAACCGCGTCGATTGATTTTTGGTTCCCATTCTTTCTTGGGTCCTCGGGGGTATAGGGTTGTTCCTTTAATTCTCCACACTATTTTCACCCTAGATTCAACTTTCTTCCTAACATGACACTTAGATATGTTGTGTCCGCTTTTACCACAATATGTATAATTAGTATGGTTATATATGAAGAGCTAGCTTTCACAAAATAAGATTTGTAATTTCCAACTTGGTTGACATGCCTATATCTGGGACCATTCCTATCTCTAGCTACACGTTGCATTTCAAACAATTTATCTAGATTGTCTTTGCCATTTGTGAACCTGTCAATGCATGTAGATAGATCATCAATTTTCTGTTTTCATGTCATCAAAGTCACTAAGCATAATTTCAAGAGATATTACTTTGTAGCATAGATATTTTTTTTCAAATGACATATAATGCAAAGAAGTGAAGATAGCATCCTTTTCAATATATGAACAATTAGTGAAATCAAGTAGAGCTTTGTTCTCACTCAGTAGCTTAGTATTGTCTGAGGAATCTATTTTTATTTTTCTTGTTTCTTCTAGATAGCTTTTTGAGTTCATAAAACATGTTAACGACAAGCTCTCTCGGATTATCTGAATTCACAAGCAGAATCAGGTAGTTCAGTTACAGAATTAGAAGGAGTAAGCTTTACCTTTTCTTCCATGGCCATGAAACATATATTGGCTGTTTCATTTTCAGATTCATTGTGTTCTTCAGTTCCAGATCTGTCTTGATCCAAATTCCCGACCAGCCCTTTTCATTTATTGGCCTTAATATCCTTTCTTTTCTTCTTGTTCTATTTGACTTCCCTTTCTTTAGCTACTAGGCAATCAACAGCAAAGTGTTCTGTGCTTTTCCACTCATAACATTGTGGTTTGAATGACAAAGTTTATCTTTTATTTTTGACAAATTTATTTCCCCTTTTGAAGTTGTTTTTTCTGAACATTTTTTTGAATTTTCTAGCAATTATGGCCAATTCTTCGTTGTCTAAACTAATGCCATAGTCACTTTCAGATTGTTCACTGTTAGCCTCATCATCAATAGCTTTTAAGACATTTCCTCCTTCACCACGATCGTTATTATCATGTTCTTGAAACATTTTGAGTTTTATTTTATGAGTCAAAAAGAGACCTAATCAGTTCTTTGGTTGGCAGATTATTCAAGTCTTTAGATTCTTTGACAGCCAATGTCTTAGGCTCTGATGCATGTTTTTTAGTGAAGAAAATATTATCAACAAAGTCCACGATCAATCAAGTTTTAATTAAAATGCTAATCACTAGACCCACACATACAAGTAAGTATACCCATCATATAGTATAGGGAATAGCAAGTATCGAATCTACAAGAACTTAGGCTCCCACCTTACTTTACCTAAATCTTTATTATTTAGCCAAGAAAATAGGAAGAGAATAAAAAGGAAAATAAATAAAGATAAAAATAGACATAAATCAATGATGCAATTTCATGTAACTAGATAATCATCTTAAAAACATAATATTGAATCACTTAACATTCATCACAATTAATTGTTATCTTGGCATTATGAAGAAACTTAAGTAAAATTCAATTGTTTTTCAAGTCATGAACTTACTTATGTGGACTCTACTTCTTTCCTAATCTATGGAACCATTATCTCTTGATTAATTTAGGAAATTTCTGAATCAAACCAAAATAATCAAAAGATGCATTAAACTCATACCTCATAAACATAAAACTAGCCAATGACCCTATGCTCTAGCTGAAATCAACCAATCTTTCATTAGTTTAGTTCTTTAATCTTAACTTCGTTTCCCAAGTCTATTAAGATCTAACAAATATGAAATCAATGCAATGAACTTCTAAAATCATTTCCGAAGTCAATTAGAAGAAAACATATCAATAATCAATAATAACAAGTAATTAAATACCATGAATAACAATAGATTGATTAAAGTATCAATTAACTTAAAATCAAAATTTTCAAAATAATATACAGTTTCAATCAAAATATTAAGAACATCATTGTTCTATAAAAGTAAACAAATAATAAAAAATAGAACTCATAGATAAGCCCTTCTTCTTCTTTTGAAAACCTCATTCGAACAATGCTCATTTGAGTGGTAAATTTGTCTTTAAAAAATAAGTAGCTAGCTTGAATCTTTGAATTCACATATTTCTCTTATGTTTTTCTTATTTAAAAAAGCTCCTTTGATTCCAAAATTCATAGCTTGAGAAGTCTAGTCAAGGTAGAATTCAAAAAATACCAAAATTCTTTAGAAAATACCAAATTTGTCCACAAACTTGGTGGGGGGTCTATTCAACAGGCCTAGCAAGGGGTTCATTTTGGTTTCCTCTCTTTTTATGAGTTTTCCAAAACATACCTAGCTCCTAGTGCCTTAACTGGACCTGGCGCTAGGTATAATCTGGAATATTTCACTTTTTGCTCGAAATCTACTCAATTATGCACAAAATCATCAAAAAACACTTTCTACAAGCAAAATATCAAATATGAAGAAATATGCCTAATTATTACATTAAAAGTATATCAATTTAGCCTGAAATAACTAGGAAAATAATGATGAATTTAGCCATTATCACATACCTCCACACTTGAACTTTTGCTTGTCCTCAAGCAAACAAGAATTAAACATACCAAGTAAATGGCTTAAGGCAAAACAATTCAATTCATCAAACTTTTCTTAGGAAATTCATCCATAATAAAGGAATAATTTTCTTCCAATCTCAAATACAAACTTATCATTCATTCAACCTTTTAAAAACCTTTTTAACTCATGTATTAAATCAAACAATCCTAAGGCCATCAAAGTTAAGTTAAATAAGCTTATATCTAGTACAAGAAAATTATCTTACTCCTTAAGCAAAATCATAGATATCATAAATCATACAAGTTAAGCCATTCAACCAATTCAATTATTATAATTTCAAATTTATACAACTCAAGTGAATGAAATAAGGAAAACACTCATTTCTCTCTCTTTTATTTTTTTTTTCAATTACTTAGGGAGTTGATAGCCTTAAGTGAATGGATTTCTCTTCATTCACCGTATTGACCTCCTTATAGTCATTATCATTTTTCAGCAATTCTCCTTTCTTGCCTTTGGGATATCCTCAAGAGAGTGCACCAAAAAATACTTGCTACTTCTTTCCATATTAACTCCCATTTCAACAAGAGTTATTTTTTTTTTCTTTTTTTTCCTCAAAAGATGAAAGCATTTTTTTTTTCAACTCACATTTTTTCTTTTCCACTCTTTTTTTTTTATTTCCTCATATTCCTTATTCACAACTCAAAGTCAAGCAAACTTTAAATTTATAATACAAGATTCAATCAACAACTTTCTCATATTTCATCATATCATCTACATTCAAACTCAAAGAATAAAACAAAACTCAAATACCAAATATAATCAAGGTTAACTTAAATTCTCAAGACTTAGCAAAATCCAACTTAATGCACAAGTTTAATTTTTAAATAAAAATCTAACCATAATGAATGATAAATCTATATCTAAAGTTAAAAAGAAAAATAATAACTTCATTATAACCAAATAAACTCAATTTAGCACCACAATTTCCAAACTTTCAAATTTATCAAAACTTCAAAATTTTCAAGGAATTTGCAACAAAATTGTTGCTCTCAAAATTTTTCCAAAATTGCTCAATACTAAGAAAACACCAAGATGATTGATAAAAACCTAGACAAAGAATATTACCAAACTATTCCCCCACTCTTAAACTGGACAATGTCCTCATTGGTAAAAAATTAACACAAGAAAGCATCTCCAAAGGGACCAAAAATGAAAAAATGAGGGATAAAGCTAAGCAATACTCTCCAAGTGTAATAAATTCCAATAGATATCAAAACTGGACATAAAGAAGAGAGCTTGTCCAAAAGGAATTTATTTTGAAAAAGAAAACATGAATAAAAGTACAAGGAAAATAATAACAAAATAATGATGCACTTAAATAAAAGAAAACAAACTAAAGAAAAATACCAATAAAAATCCTAACAAAGCAAATAAAGACATGAATCACTCTCCCACACTTAAGATGGAAAATATTTTCCTTATTTGGGGAGGGAAAAGTCACTTAATTGACTAAAGAAAATGAAATCAACATTTAATCCTTCGAAGATTTGTCGCAATGAAAATTCCCCTTAAAACTTAGCAATTGAGTTCTTAAAGATTGGATTAAGAAATACTTACTTTTCAATGCTTCTACAAATACCAAGTTACCTTCTCGAAATTGGGGTGAAAGGTAGAATTCGTTAATATCCTTCAAAGATTTCTTATGATGAATCATGGATAAATCTAACTCCTTCGAGACATGTTAACCTCTATACATAATCACTTGGACCATTGTCCTCCAAGAATGGAGATGAACCTAAGAAATCATGTGACAAAGAGAGATTAAAATTATTAGCACATAGAGGAGAATCAAATACCTCCCTTTCCACATTAGGCAATTGTGCCCCATATCCTCTCTCCCTTCTTTGGGGATTCTCTTGTTCAAGTGTATGGGCCTTTATGGCATCTTCAACCAACTTGGCTAGGTGTGTTCTTTGATGGCTCATACATTGAGATACTTCTTCATGCCACTTAACGAGATAAATTTGTATTGGCAACAAAAGAATGCATTGCGGCTTCAAGTGACATCTCACAAAAGCTTTAATCCGAGCTTGCAAATTTGCCAAATTCTCATCATTCTAGCTCTTTTTATCTTGTGCCCAAAAGTAATTGTCCATAATGATGTCAACTTGCGCTTGAAGAAAAACAAAAATCAAATCAAAAATAAAAACCAAAACAAACAAAAATAATAGAAAACGAAAGAAAATAAAAAAAAAGGGAAAAACAATAGAAAAATAAAGAAAAGAAAAACACACACATTAGATATATTCACAAACTATATAAACACAAAAGTTAGTAGTATTTACAAGTACAACATGAACTAAGCTAGTCAAGTAAGACACACAATGTTACAAATAACAAGATATATCACCTGTTTACACAACAAACATGTAAACATATATACATATAGACATATGGACATATAAACATATAAATATAGTTAAATCAATGAAATCCTAGCTATCAAGATATTGTTCCTCGGCAACAGCGCCAAAAACTTGATGCGTATCTTTTAGTATATAAAATATTATCAACAAAGTCCATAATCAATCAAGCTTTGATTAAAATGGTAATCACTAAAATCACACCTACGAGCAAGTATACCCATCATATAGTATAAGGAATAGCAAGAATGGAATCTAAGAGAACTTAGGCTCCCACCATATGTTACCCAAATCTTTATTGTTTAGCTAATAAAATAGGAAGAGAATAAAAAGGAAAACAAAAATAAAAGATAAAAATAGATATAACTCAAGGATGCAATTTCATGTAACTAGACAATCATCTTGAAAATATAATATTGAATTACTTAGCATTCATCACAATCAATTGTCATCTTGGCATCATGAAGGAACTTAAGTAAAATTTAACCATTTTGCAAGTCATGAACTCACTTATGTAGACTCTATTTCTTTCCCAATCCATGGAATCACTGTCTTTTGATTAGTTTAGCATATTTCCCAATCAAGCCAAAGGAACCAAAAGATGCATTAAACTCATACCTCATAAACTTAAAATTAGCCAATGACCCCGTGCTCTAAGTGAAATCAATCAATCTTTGATCACTTTAGTTCTTTAATCTTAACTTTGTTTTCCAAGTCTATTAAGACCTAACAAATATGAAATCAATACAATGATCTTTTAGCATCATTTCCCAAGTCAATTAGAAGAAAACACATAAATAACCAATGATAACAGGTAATCAAATATCAATAATAACAATAGATTGATTAAAATTCCATCAAAATCATAATTTCTAAAATGGTATCCAATTATAATCAAAATATTAAGCTCATAATTGTTCTAGAAAAGTGAACAAAGAGTAAAAGATAGAACTCATAGACAAGCCCTTCTTTTTTTTTTTTTCTTGAAAACCTCCTTTGAACAATACTCATTTGAGTGGTGAATTCGTCTTTGAAATATAAGTAGCTAGCTTAGATCCTTGAATTCATACATTCCTCTTGTGTTTTTCTTGTTTAAATAAGCTTCCTTCATACCAAAATTCGTAGCTTGAGAAGTCTAGTCCAAGTAAAATTTGAAAAATACCAAAATCCTTTGAAAAATGCTAAATTCGTGCACAAAGAGCCTCCGCGTAGGATAAACCGAGCAGGAGGTCCATTTGACAGGCCTGTCGGGGGTCCATTCTAGTTTTCTCACATTTTGCTGGTTTTCCAGAACAGACTTGGTGCTTGGTGCCTTAACTAGACCTAGCACTAGGTATAATCTGCAATCTTTCACTTTTTGCTCGAAATCTACTCAATTCTGCGCAAATTCATCAAAAACACTTTTCACAAGCAACAAATCAAATAGGATGGAATATACCTAGTTATTATATCAAAAGTATCTCAATTTAGCCTTAAATAATTACGAAAATAATGATGAATTTAGCCCTTATAAAGCTGCTAGCTTTTTGGCAAGGCATCGACTATTTTTCTATTTTGCTATCTAATGGAATAGATTTTCCCATAAGCCTTCAATCTATTCGTAATGTTTGTAAATATAATGAACATATCACTTATGTTCTCGTTTGGCTTCATAGTAAGCAAAACATAGTCACGAACCAAAAGTCCTAACCATAATTCCTTTACTTGATTTGTTCCCTTATGGGCAACCTCAAGCAACTTCAACATTTCATATTTTGAATCACAACCACTGACTCGGTTGTATTCATTTGGATCAAGGGCATAACACAAATATATTCATTACTTGAAAATTTAGGGTCATTTTTGAAGTATTATCACTGTTATATTCATCACTCTGTTTTGATACTTTTCTGCCATCGACAATTTTGAATGGAACAAATGCTCATTTTTCAATAAGTTTCCATAACTCAAAATTGATTGAGTATACATAAATTTTTATTTTATTTTTCCAGAATGTATAGCTGCTTCTATTGAACAATGGTGGTCGGTGTGTTGAAGATCCCTCAATATATAGTAGGGACGAATTGTTTGCCATCTGGATCTTTCTTACAAGACTTTTAGGCCGAATACAATGTAGACCAGTGCTCTAATACCAATTGATAAACCTTAGAGGGGGTGAATAAGGTTTATGACAAACAAAAATAGATTTCCAAGATTTTCTAAAATCTAGAAAGAAACAAAAAATAGGTGAGTTTCAAAGAAGAGGCTTTTCTGCCCAGATTTAAATACAGTTAAGGATCATTCAAAATTCTACTGGATGATGAGAATTAAACTATGTTAAAAGTGACAAATCATGAATCAACAATGAGTTCTTACTTCAACACAAATATGTCAAATCAAATCAGTAAATGCAAATGGGGGTGCTGTATTTTCTAATCAAATTAACAATGAATTTTTAGTCATAAAAATCAAAATATGTGTAAGAGAATAGATCTAATGATTTATAGTGGTTCGATCCTCAAATGATCTACATCCACTACCTTAAATACGTATTTAAGGATTTTAACTCAGCGACTAAAACCTGTTTTCCCAAATCAATGGTGGTAGGTACCTCCAATCTTAAATTAGAGGGTCACCACAATTGATTTTACATCCAACCTCTCTATACCTAACAATCAATGCTCACTTCAACTGGGTTTTACTTTCTTAAGCTTAACATAGTTTAGATTCATGAGAGAACACAAATCAAGCTCATAGATTGAGCGAATGTACAACAAATAAAAATAACTTTACCTTTTTACCTTTTAGAACAATGGATCTCACTTTGAAGCACAATGTAGATGAGGGATTCTCTTTAGATGTTTATGAAAGTGTAAGTGCAAATCCCTTACAGAAAATCGTGTTTAAATGGCTTTTTTATGGGTATACATCAATGCCCCAATGGCTAGTAATGACAAGTTGCAACTGTCAGCGTTTGCAGGATTTTGGACTCATGGAATAAAAAATTATGCATCCAAAAAGGGCACCTAAAACATTATTTTGTGCCACGAAGTATATTTTGAACGCCTTTTAATTTTGGAATTTTGTAAACAAGCTTTGAATGGTGTTTTGGATTTGAAAGTCTAGTTTAAAATTGACTTACCTCGAGTCCGAACAAAACTTTTCTTCTAAAATTCTTTTATGGACAAAAACATGGATAAGAAGAATACCATCTTTTTGAAATAGATTTGAGTATTTCAATATGAAATAAATTGATCATAAGGTAAAGAGACATAGGAAATACAAATAATACCTTAACCATAATCTCCTAGACTATAATTCTCCAAAAGTCTTCATGGTATGCAACTTCTTTCACGAAGATCTTTACTTGATCAATACTTCTTGAGCATTATTATCTATAAGTCACTTCACAATCCTTTTTGTAAGACTTGAAGAATAGTGGTTAAGCATGCCATAATGATAGGAATCTCTCCATGCAATATGCTAAAGCTAAAGAAATGGATGGAGATTCAAACCACATTCTATGGTGCCAAAGAAGAATTTAAATTACGAAGGCTTTTAATCGAGGATTCAAGACAAACAAGTTACCAAGCTAAGGAATATGAAGATAGTAAAGAAGTAGGTGCCAAAGGGAAGCTTGAAAGACCTTCAAGAAGATAAATCAAGAATTAAGAAAGTTGTTAAGCGATTGAGGATCAAAGAAGGGCTAAAAAGATCAAGGCTTGAACAATAATTTGTGTGGAGGATCAAAGTAGCATAAGAGAAAGGTTGAAAGCAAGAGAAAATAAGCCAGCGGTGAATAACAGTGCTCACCCAGTGCCAGACCTAGCAAGGCCACCTAGTGCCAAGTCTACTCGGCCTGTTGTCCAAATTTTTATAGTGCTCACCTGGCGCTAGGACTAACAAGTCTACCCGGTGCTAGGTCCCTTTGGGCATAGCCCAATTTTGATGAATTTTCTTGTTTTGTTCTACTTTTACTTTTAATTTAATTCCTACGACTTTTATTTTGTAATTGGGATATTTTGGACCTTTTAAAGGTTTGAAAGGCTGAGATTTTATCTACCCTAAAGAGCACAAATCTCAGCCTAAAGGTTTGAAGCTTTAAAGAGCACAAATCTTGTGGTTTTTTGAGTTTATTTACTGCAAATTTGTTGAGCTCAAAAAGAATCTCGTAACTCATTTTCATGCTAAATTTGCGAACTACAACACTTATATTTTTTACTTCTACTTGTTAAAAAAATTATTCCTTGATGTTAGTATAATTATTGGGGATTAATTTTTCTTGTGATTCATGAGTTTTTGGGTTGTTACAAGTGTGAAAATTTTAAAAACCCTTGAGTCACGAGGTTGCACCTCAAGTGTTTAATATTTTGCTTGAGTAAACTTTTCACTTGAGATTGTGGCTAAAAACTTTTATCAACAGTTCTATAATTGGTTAGCTATTGCTTTCAAGTATCTTAGGGGCATTGTTTGCCTAATTGAGCTCATTATATTTGTTAAATTATTACTCTTATTCTTGAGTGAAATGTTTATTGAACTTCTAGTACTTCATTAAAATTCTTGTTAGGTCTTGTCCATTCACCAATTCCTTAGACATTGAAGTTGTTAAACTCTCTTGAATTCATTGACTCTTGATAAAAACTCCTTCAGGCTCATTTTTGTTGATGATCAAACTTCCATCGAAGTCTAGTTGATTGTCATTAGAGGGTTAGTAAACTTGTCAAGTTTGGACTAGGTCTTAAGCAATTAGGGAGATTTTTCTGGAATGAACTCATTGAGGAAATTGAGTGCTTGAAAAGGCAAGAGTGTAAGCTTATTCTTGTTAAAAGTCAAAGGAGAGTTAAACATGAGGGTTGAGCATTAATTCTTAAGTTCATACACGTAAGGGAGTGATTGTAACGAATTGCTTTCTCTTTTTATCCAAATTTTCTAAGTGAGAATCCTTTGAAATTCTCAATGCAATGTCCTAAGGACCTTCATTTCATATTCGAGCCACCTTTGAAATTTTTCAAGCAAAAATGGAAGGCATGAGAAGGGACATTGAGGGAATAAAATCTAACCAAAGCTCAACGAATGCTAAAAGAGGAGATACTTGAAAAATTTTTGGGTTGTTACAAGTGTGAAAATTTTAAAAACCCTTGAGTCACGAGGTTGCACCTCAAGTGTTTAATATTTTGCTTGAGTAAACTTTTCACTTGAGATTGTGGCTAAAAACTTTTATCAACAGTTCTATAATTGGTTAGCTATTGCTTTCAAGTATCTTAGGGGCATTGTTTGCCTAATTGAGCTCATTATATTTGTTAAATTATTACTCTTATTCTTGAGTGAAATGTTTATTGAACTTCTAGTACTTCATTAAAATTCTTGTTAGGTCTTGTCCATTCACCAATTCCTTAGACATTGAAGTTGTTAAACTCTCTTGAATTCATTGACTCTTGATAAAAACTCCTTCAGGCTCATTTTTGTTGATGATCAAACTTCCATCGAAGTCTAGTTGATTGTCATTAGAGGGTTAGTAAACTTGTCAAGTTTGGACTAGGTCTTAAGCAATTAGGGAGATTTTTCTGGAATGAACTCATTGAGGAAATTGAGTGCTTGAAAAGGCAAGAGTGTAAGCTTATTCTTGTTAAAAGTCAAAGGAGAGTTAAACATGAGGGTTGAGCATTAATTCTTAAGTTCATACACGTAAGGGAGTGATTGTAACGAATTGCTTTCTCTTTTTATCCAAATTTTCTAAGTGAGAATCCTTTGAAATTCTCAATGCAATGTCCTAAGGACCTTCATTTCATATTCGAGCCACCTTTGAAATTTTTCAAGCAAAAATGGAAGGCATGAGAAGGGACATTGAGGGAATAAAATCTAACCAAAGCTCAACGAATGCTAAAAGAGGAGATAGGCTTAGAATGGGAAATGAGTGCAAACCTCCACCCCATTATATGAACAACCAATGAAGGGATGTGGAGAACTTTTTATGGGAGGTTATCAAAAAATTCCAATAAAGGGAAGAGGAAGGAAAAGCTTAAGGTTAGGTAAAGGAAGACATGAAGGAAAGAAATTGAGGGGTGCAACAAAAGGGACCTATTCTAAGAAGTCCACATATACTAACCTTATTTTTCAACATTCACCAAACTAGAAAAATAAGACACCAAAACAATCATTAAAGACAACCCCAAAGCTAAGAGAGGAAGCGGGTAATGAAAAATAGCTTAAGGATGGGAAGGTTTTTCCATTGATTAGTGTTGCTAGAAGGATTATTGATGAAAAATGTTGTTGGGGAAGAGGAGAATTCCCAAAGGTGAAATATCTTTTACATAAGGTGTCTAGTTGAACAAAGGCCCTGTTGTATGATCATTGATGTAGGAAGTTGTACCAATGTAATAAGTGCTACCTTAGTGGATGACTTGAGATTAGTAACCATGAGACATCCCGTGAAACCCCACCTAAAGCCAATCTTAGAGTAAGGGGATGGGATGTATATCATGTCATTCTGTATAAAAATATACTTTTTGAATGATTTTATGTGCCTTAGAATTATGGTTTATAAGTTAAATAGCTTATTTATGCTTGTTGGGCAGAAAGGATAAAAAGGTAATTTTGCTTGAGGTCAAAATAGGAAGATGGCTTGAGGTTTAGATAAGAAGAATATTTGGGTGAGAAAATAAGAACAAGAGTTAGTATGGTTTAGTGGTTAGAGCTTTGAGAATTAATCTCTAAGGTTATGAGTTCAAATCCCATCACTTGAGTTTTATTCATGATTATCTTAACCATGTTTGAATTTTCGATTTTCTTACATTCCTTAAAGATAGGAATGTTGTCTTAAGGGAGACATAAAGATAATGTCTTGAGCCTGTGATCATGTCTTAAAAAGAATTCTAGAAGAATTCTTGTCCCCTTTAATTTCTCTAACTTTGTCCTAACATCTTTATAATTTAAACTATCCTTAATCTATTGATCTATTCTTTTTAATTCCAAAAATTCTGTGATAAACCCCTAGCCTTGAAATTTAAAATCAACTCTTGAGGGTTAGGGAATGGCCAAAAATAGGGAGAACAATTAGGAAGGGTTTCCAAGGAAAAGAAATCACCATAGCTATACCTTCAATTCTACCTTCATCTTGTTCATGTCTTGATAAAGGAAAATCTGGAAAATTTTCCAGAATTTTTGCAAGGTTGTTTTCAAAAATTTCAGCCAACATTCTTATCCCATTTTCTGCCAGAAAAATGGTCATTCCATGTAAGGTTGAAGGCTGGAAATTCAAAGAATTTTCGGACTACACAACCTTTGCAAATCAGAATTTTTCCTTTAGCAAATTCGCTGCCTTGAAGTTGGATTTTGAAGCCACCTTTAAGTCATAAGAACAGCTAGAACTTCCTCTGTTTTTCTTTAGGAAGAAGGCTGGAAAACCACCATTAATAGACCTTCAAACACCCTCAAAAACCAGCTACAAATCAGGCCAAAGAATGCAGAAAATTCTGCACCAAAAACCATTTCCATTCTAGGTACTCTTGAAGCATTGAAAACCAGAAAATTTCCAGCTTGTTGTTTCAAGGCAAAGGCCCAAAACTTACATTCCAACCTCTAAAAATTGGACCTTGTTTAGACATGGACTGAACCCCCTTAGCCTCCACACTAACCTTGAGTGCTTGGACTCCATGATCACACCTCAAAAAACTCCTAAGATTACTCTATCCAAAACTCATTTGAATTTCAAACTAATTTTATATTTTTTGCTCCATTAAAACACTCTTGTAGCAAGTGATCAAACCAGAATTTCTCTGCCATTATAGAACAATTTTCAGCTAGCTTAATAAACTGAACAACCTCCATTCCATGCATTAAGACTAGCTTGTTCAGCCTTACACCATTGAAGAGCAAGAGACCTTCCATGAACAACCACTATTAACTAATCCTCTACCTCAAACAACTTCTCATTTTCCCCCATTTGAATTTCAAAAAAATTGAACACTTCTCTCTCTTTTTGCTAAATCAAAACTCCTATCTACACTAGGCCATTCAGCCAACAACAATTCCAGCAGTTCCCAAGCCATTTTCTCTCAAACTCTATCAAAAACACAAAGAACACCAAGAACACACACTTCACATCTTTAAGCCTAAACCTATCCTAAACATCTCCAATCACTCCCAAATACTCCAGATCATCCATATTTAATCTATAGTCTTCATTTTTGGCCTTTATAACACGAAACCACGCAGACCAGAATTTTCGAACGGATCAAAACCAACTTTTTTGCTAAAGGTTCCAAGAACACCAAAAGGTAAAACAAGAACAACCTCTTTGTTCTTTCTCTTCTACTCAACTTTTAATATTCCATTCTAATGCCATTCGCCTCTCTCTCTCTCTTGGCCGAAATGGTGATGATCAACCATGGCTATTTTTCGGACCACCAAAAGGCTCTCAAGCTCGCGTGGACCTTCACTAATCAAGAAACATTCATCAAGCTATCATCTATCAAGTATTTCTTCTTGAATCTTCCTTTTTAATTTCTGGATTCGTGTCTCTTAAATGTTGATAGGAAGATTGAATATAAATGGGGGGTTGAGTATGTGTATGTGGATGAAGGGAACGGAGTTAGGACATGAGAGTTAAAATGTATGATTAGGCTCGATAGATTTTTCTTTTGAATTAATATATGTCCATCATGGTTAATGAGATTTATGAATGTTTTGATGCATTGTAGATGTTATGACATCAATGGTGATTAGGCTTTTATGTTTTTAATTTTCAATAAAGCCATGGATGATTATTATGCCTAGTAGGAGATTGGCCATATGTTAGTATGCGTTAATTCAAGTATATGTTCATGAATGGATTAGCATAGTATTTAATGTTTGGGAATGTGTTCATGAATCTTTTCTAACAATAGGAAATCATGCTAAAAGATTATTTTCTTTGTTAATTCTAAAATTATTTTTATTAACAAATTTTATTACTTTAATTAGAATTATTAATATATCTTCTCTACAAAATTTGAAATCACTACGAAGGTTTGGAAATAAGGAATTAATTAAAATATTAATATTTTATTAGTCAAATAAATAATATTTTTTATTAAAATATAATAATAATAATAATAATAATAATAATAATAATAATAATAATAATAATAATAATAATAATAATATATAAAATATTAGAATGAATTAATGTCAAATGGCCTTGTAGACCATAATAATTAGCCTTACTAAAACTTTTACCTATATCCATAAATATTATTTATATTAAAATTTATTTATTATTTATTAATTAAAAATTAAGTATAATTCATTTATTATTAATTTTATTGGTTATTTATTATCTATTAATTAATAATTAAAAATTAATGTGTAATTTATTATTTATAATAATAATACTATTTAAATATTACCATTTACCAATATTATTTAGGACTTAGTATTATTCAATATTTAACACTAGTTTATTTATTAGCAGTAATACTCATAATTTATTATTTGAAACTATAACTTATTAGTATTTATTTTAGAACCCCTAGTTATTTTAACCCATCAAGCTAGATTTATTTTATAAAATACTTTATCAACTAGTATTAAAGCCTAAGACGTTATAGTCATGGTTAGTTGTGGTTGTGACTAGTTGAACTAGGAATTGTTTATGTAAGGCAGATATGATTCGAATGATATCTTATGCCTTGTGTTTACCCCAGGCGGGATTAGGTTGACCTTGGAGGATTTTTGACTTCAAGAAGAGCAAATGATTAGGTAAGTTCCTGCATGGAGTCATTTGAAGACCAAATGTGGCAAGCCAACTTATTGTATGCGAGAACTTGTACTGTAAAGTAATTATGGACAATTTTCCTTTTCTTTGAATCAAGCAAGCTATTTAAAACTAAACAAACGATTTTACACAAAACGCTAAACTTTTCATAAATCTAACTCGGCAAAAGGTTTAGAAACCATAATTTCTATTTTCAAGTAAATTATTGTATGATTATTTTTCTCCTAAGTGGGATAAACAACGTTGAGTACTCAATAAAGGTAGACTATTAGGACTAGTCTTTGAAGGGTTAGGGTAAGTCTCTCAGTAAGTGGCCACCTCTAAGGGGTGAATTCTTCCCGAATAGGATGCTAGTCTAGTAGGTCATACCGGTCCGAGCTAGCAAGTTCAGTTAAGTGGACTGTGTGTTTCTAGAGTGGACAACCGGTAAGTTTAGGGTATAGAGATGGAGGAGTATCTCACCTGGTAGGCCGTACACCTACCTTATGTCAGTATGCTCAACATGTGGCATTTTGATCGTTATATTGGCATGGTTCACAAAGTGTGGTGCCATGGCTACCTCTTTTGAGTGGTTATATTTATTGTGCACATGTATGTTTTGGAAAGCAAAACACCACTCTTCATTTATGACATTTATTTAATGCTTGCCAGTACTTTCTTTTATGAATCTTTTACAACTTGCATATATGAACTGTTTTACCTGAAACATTCAAAGCACACACGGGCTTACTGAGATTTTTATCTCACCACCTTTTATACCATGTTTTCAGGTTGATCCTGCTGTAAAGGTCATTAGCTAGAATGTTGCCTATGTCCCGAAGACTTTTTATTATTTTTCTTATGTATTGCTTTTGAGAGACAAGAGCGTACATTTTTTTTTTTTGAATTTGTTCATGTATTGCTGGGTTGTAATAAGTTAAATTTTGAAGTGTTTTTTTATTTTATTTTGTGTGTCTTCGTTATAAAGACCCCTTGTCTTGTGGACGAGGCGACATCCCCAGCCCTAATGGGGCATAGGTAGTAGGGTGTTACACATCCTAAACCATACAAACTCCATTGATTGAGTGATTGTGGTGAAGTTAAAGTAAACAAATAAGTTGAGGTTGAGTTTGTTAGGGGGGCCTATAAAGATGTCATGTTATGTGATGTGTTCCCAATGCAAGTATCGCATATTTTATTTGGAAGGCCATAAATGTTTCATAGAGATATGACGCACAAACGGAGGGAGAATAAATATACATTAGAGAAGAATGGAAAGAAAATCACACTACTTCCGTTACCCCTTAGTGAGGTGCTTAAAGATCAAAACATCATGAGGGAAGAAGACAACAAAAGAAGAGAGTTGAGAAAAAAAGAAGCAAAAGCAAGAGAGAAAAGAAGAAGAGCTTAAGGAAAATTCAAAACAAGAGAGTGCAAAAGAAGAGAAGGAAAAAGAGTGAGGAGGGAGACAAAATAAATGAGACCTTCTTGTGCTTGAAGACTGAAAATAATGTGAGAGAGGCTACAAAGAAGAAAAGTGAAGATGAGAGGAAAAATGAGCTTTATTTGGGAGAGTATAAACTTGTATTTTTATCTTCACAAAAAAAAAAAAAAAATCTTGTTTGAGATCTTACACAGGTGTTAATTCTAGGACGAATCATTTTCAAGAAGGGGGAAATGATAGGAATCCATCTAAGCAATATGCTAAAGCTAAAGAAGGGGGATAGAGATTCAAACGACATTCCATGGTGCCAAAGAAGAATTTAAATTACGAAGGCTTTCAATAGAGGATTCAAGCCAAACAAGCCACCAAGCCAAGGAATGTGAAGATAGTAAAGAAGTGGATGGCAAAGGGAAACTTGAAACTTCAAGAAGATAAATCAAGAATTAAGAAAGTTGTCAAGCGATGGAAGATCAAAGAAGGGAAAAAAAAATCAAGGCTTGAACAACAATTTGTGTGGAGGATCAATAGCACAAGAGAAAGGTTGAAGGTAAGATAAAATAAGCTAGCGGTGAAGAACAGTGCTCACCTGGTACCAAGCCTAACAAGGCTACCTAGTGACAGGTCTACTCGACTTGGTAGCCAAATTTTTATAGTGCTCGCCCTGCACCAGGACTAACAAGTCTACCTGGCACCAGGTCCCTTAAGGCATAGCCCAGTATTGATTTTCCTTATTTTGTTTTACTTTTATTTTTAATTTAATTCTCGTAACTTTTATTTTGTAATAGGGATATTTTGGACCTTTTAAAGGTTTGAAAGGCTGAGATTTCATCTCACCTTAGTTAGGTTTAGATGCCTATATATATGGCATTATAACATTTGAATATAACAACTTTAGATATTGATAGAAATCAAAGAGTCTCTTTTGAGAGCTTTTGAGAGGTGATTCCTCTTAGGTAAATCCTATGAACATCAAGACCATTATTAGGTCCTAGTCCTTCCCTATGTATTGATTCTATAAGCTCTTTTAGGATAGATAAATTAGCTTGCAAATTTAGGTCTTAGGTTATAGGTAATCTAAAGTAGTTGTTGGAGGTAAAGTTAGTTTCCTAAATCATCTTCTTCAAGGTGTTCTTGATTTCTTTTTGAATCAAGGGTCTTTGGTTGTGAATTGGATGACTTGATTCTCATTTCTAGTATTCTAAGTTCTTTATTTTGGCTTAGGGTCCAAGTATTTGAATTGGGCCTGTTGTTTCTTCACTAAATTTACTAATTTGAGTTTTTTGATGGCTCTTGCATTTTGCCCTAAATTTAGTCACGAAATTAATTAGAAAATTAGCCTCAAAATCAAATCACATACTCTAAAAAGCCTATCCCATACAAGTCACACATGTTAGTCCACAAAGTGTTTGTCATTTATCAAAACACAGGAGAACGCCATTTGGGCTAACAATCTCCCCCTTTTTAAATTATGAAAAAATTGATGGATTGTGATAAAAAGAATCATATGAATCATGTAAAGCCGAGAGACATAAGAATTTATATTTTTTATGCGAACTCTTAATTATAGAGCTCAAGTTCTCATAAATCGTGCTCAATGAGTCCATTGGCCAAC
Source organism: Voacanga thouarsii (assembly GCA_026120185.1). NCBI lineage: Eukaryota > Viridiplantae > Streptophyta > Magnoliopsida > Gentianales > Apocynaceae > Voacanga > Voacanga thouarsii. The sequence goes on along the minus strand of JANUWF010000767.1, from coordinate 82,918 downwards.
CAACCTCTGTATCCTCATTCCTTCCAAATGAAAGATTATTTTATAAGAAATAGCTGAGAGTTGGTCATTAGATAAACATGTTATGGTAAGAAAATTTAACACACGAAAATCTACTTATATGCAAATGGAAATATAGGGGATAGTAAAAAAAGTTATTTTTCATCCCTCATTCTATATGCTTATGAATAGTCGATAAACAGATAACATTGTGTACTATCAGATGAAAATTGATTTTGTGATTTTAGACTTCTAAAAGGTGCATCAAAAATGTAAAAACATGCTGCAGAGTGGGCATTTAGATTTAGGATTACTCCCCTATGTTTGTGCAGGGTATAAACAGAGTCTCGAAACAATCCAAAAGAATTTTGTATAACAGATTAATCCTAACTCCAGTCCAAATCATGCACATCCAATCACATCCCGTGGTATTCTACACAATCCAGTTTCAAAAAATCGACAACATCAAAATCCAGTTCTCAAGTTTTCCTAGCACACCCAACTGAAGATGAAATTGCAAGCCAAACACAGCAAAAAACCAGCCAAAGAACAAAAAAAAAAAAAATGCAGCTCTTCTTCTTGCATGAAGAAGGGGAAAAAAAAATTATAATACCTCTTCTTGTTCTCAAAATTAGCTGGACTGGAATATGCAGAATTGAGGTAAGTGCGCTGGTGGAAACCTCTGGTGCGATTCTTGCAAGCCTCTTACTGCATTTGTGCATGTATGTTAACGCCAAATTCCTCTCGATCTTCCAATATATAGCCTGCCTAAACTACGTTTGGTGAAAACTCACAGGACTATGGAACTTTTTAAAGAGAAAAAAGGGATGTCTATTTTTCTCTTTCTCAGAAAGAAGTAAAAAAAAAAAAAAAACGTAGGTCTTTATTCTCCTGTTTAACATAATAAAACCTTAGGTTAAACTGAAATTTTAATTTGGCCAATTGGACTCTTAGTTTAGCCTCTTGAACCAAATTAATTATTTTAATTAAAACTAAATAAATGACTCGGTAAATAATTAATTTTTTAGCCCAAATAAACTAGTCTAATTAACAAGACTATATTAGTTTAGTCCTAGATCAATATTTAATTATTAAAACTGGACCAAAGCCCTGAATAATTAATTAACCCACCAAACTAATTTAATTAATTCTCTCTCTCTCTCTGTGGACCTTTATTTTATTTTAACCCAATAATTAAATTAGACTGCTTAAATAAAATAAATTCCATTTAATTTACTTTAAGATCAATTCCTTAGCCTGTATATAATTAGGACTTACGGTCTATACTAGGGACCAAAAGACACACCGCATTGGCTACTAAAATGGGCAAAATATCCTTGCCATATAAATAACTATATTTTGCATTTTAAATATTTTCTAATATCACTATAAGAAAATCTTGACCCCAAGGACAGCGCTGCATTAGCAAAGTCTCCGACCTACAACTAAAATGACTAAAATACCCCTCTATACATCGCTGTGCATTACAGAAGAAGAAATGTACTAACACCTCTCTAAATGACATCTACCATTCTTAGGCTTTTAGTCTAATAGTCCATGACTTCCTGGATTGTTTCCGCTTTCCAAAGGAGCTACCTTAAAGCAAACATCCAAGTCATGTTTCCCAGGGCCCTGAATATTTAGATCATTTAGACAACCATAAGGGGCGATATAGTATAGAAACTATCTTGTACAAGTCTATCTTAACTAATTAGCCACACATATCAAACATGCAAGTATATTGTTCCTGCGATTGAACCTCAACTAAAACATATCAAAATACATGCTTCCAGCTTTGTCAGACCACCAACTCATACTTAAGTCATAGAGTACTAGTCCACGTTGTAGCAGTAGTAGTCAGGTTTCTTCCTTATAGTACTTTAAGAAACCACTACTATAGGTCCTGTTGTACGTATTTGAAATACGCTTATGTCATGAAATGAGTGGACTACTCACAGGCTAAAGGTACGTCATTCCCAATTTGGAATTTATAACACAATAACCTAGATATGATGAGATTCTCATTCTCATCAATCGGTTAAGAATAAATATTTATATGTTAAGTAACCCGTGATCCATACCTTACTGTGAAACACCACTATTAATATGGACCACTTACTTAAACACAATAGGTCTTTTCCAAACGTAATTGTGCACAAATAAAATGTAAATTCACAAATAATTCCTGAAAATAAATTCTTTTATAAAAATATTCAACGTTTACATTAGAAACCTAGTCTAAGAGGGCATATTTCCCAACAATTTCCCACTTGCATTCTAAGACTAAGTAAGTCCGTAGGTACCCACTCCTATGGCGTCTAATTGTCTCTTAAAGACTCTCTCAGCCAAAGGCTTGGTGAATGGATCTACTAGATTGTTCTCTGAGGCAATCTGTTCCACCATGACTTCCCGTCTCTGGATGAAATCCCGGATCAGGTGGTACTTTCTCTCGATGTGCTTCCCATTCTTGTGGTTCCTGGGTTCTTTGGATTACGATACTACTCAAGTATTGTCGTAATACATCACAATTGGCCTGTCCATGTGTGGTATGACTCCAAGTTCTAAAAGAAACTTTCGGAGCCAGACTGCTTCCTTGGATACCTCTGAAGCTGCCACATACTCAGCTTCCATGGTTGAGTTAGCAATATAAGATTGTTTGATACTCCTCCATGAAATGGCTCCTCTAGACAAGGTGAAAACATATCTACTAGTGGATTTTCTCTCATCCTTATCTACCTGGAAGTCTGAGTCTGTGTATCTTATAGTAACCAAGTTTTCAACCCTATAAACCAACATATAATCTCTTGTTCCCTTGAGGTACTTGAGAATATGCTTTATAGCTTGCCAATAAACCTCCTCAGGGTTTGACTAATATCTGCTAACTAAGCCTACGGTAAAGCAGATATCTGGCCTAGTACATAGTGTGGTGTACATAAGACTTCACACAGCCGAAACATAGGGAATCCTACTCATTCTGTCTTTTTCTTCTTGAGACTTAGGGCAGTCCCTTGAACAAAAAGATAACCCATGTATGCAAGGAATTAGAGCTTCCTTGCATGAGTCCATGCTGTACTTGGCCAGCATCTTATCAATGTATGTCGCTTGGAATAATCCTAACATTCTCTGCTTTCTATTTCTAAGAAACTTAATCCCGAGAATGTAACTGGTTTCTCCCAAGTCCTTCATACTAAATTGACTAGACAGCCAAACCTTTGTAGATGACAATGCTCCTATATCATTTCCAATGAGTAGAATGTTATCCACATACAAGACAAGAAAAACCACATTAATGCCTTCAAGTTTTATGTACACGCATGGTTCATCCTCGTTTTATATAAAATCGTAAGACTTTACAGTCTCGTTAAAAATGAATGTTCCATGCTCTCGATACCTACTTAAGTCCATAAATGGATTTTTTAAGCTTGCAAACTATATGTTCTTGGTTTTTAGCAATAAAGCCTTTCGTTTGGGACATATAAATGTCTTCGCTAAGATGACAATTTAAAAAGGCCGTCTTGACATCCATTTACCATATCTCGTAGTTATAATGATATGCGATAGCAAGGAGGATACGGATGGACTTAAACATGGCCACCGGGGAAAATGTTTCCTTATAATTGATACCCTTCTTCACGAGTATACCCTTTTCACCACAAACTTAGATTTTAAGGTTTCCACCTTCCCATTTGCTCCCCTCGTCCTTTTGTATACCCACTTATACCTAATGGGTTTTTTCCCTTCAGGTAAAGCTACAAGATCCCATACCTGATTGTAGTATATAGACTTAATTTCGGCTTTCATTGTTTCATGCTAAAAATTTATATCGGCATCGACAATAGTCTCCTCGTATCTAGTAGGGTCTTGTTCCTGATGGTTGGAGACTAGCTCAAAAGATTTTCTAGTCCATCTCTCTGGAACCCTAGACACTCTCCCACTACGACGAGGCTCCATTTGTACAGGCTCTTGAGGTTGTGCCTCTTCTTGTTCTACAAATGGGTCAGAAGAAGTTGATCCCGAAAATAACTTCTCCTCGAGTTCCAACGTAGTTGTACCTTTAGTGGAAATACTTTGATCATTCTCTAAGTATCTAGCATTGTCACTAACTAGTACTTTTTGCTCCTTAAGGTGATAAAAGTAACCACCCTTTGTCCTTTTTGGACACCCAACAGAATAACATAATTCTGATCTTGGTTCCAACTTATCTCCTTTGACCAATATATAAGTTGGACAACCCCATATCCTGAGATGATTCAGACTTGGCTTACTCCCAGTCCATATCTCATAGGGAGTCCTAGGTACTGACTTGAAAGGCACCAAGTTCAGAATGTATACCACTGTTTCCAAGGCATATCCCTAAAAAGACACAAGAAGAGTAGCATGAGACATCATGCTTCGGACTATTTCCATCAATGTCCTATTCCTTCTCTCAACTACTCCATTCAGCTGGGGTGTCCCCAGCACAGAGAGCTGAGATACTATCCCATTATATACTATGTAGTCTTTGAATTCACCAAGGAGGTAATCTCCACCATGATCCAATCGTAAGGTCTTGATTAGTTTACTTATCCGACACTGTACTTCATCCTTAAACTCTTTGAACTTGTCAAAAGAGTCAGACTTGTATCTCATATGGTAAATATAACCAAACCTCGTACAATCAACCATGAAAGTAATGAAGTACCTAAAACCCCCTTTAGCTGGTGTAGACAAGGGACCACATACATCAGTATGAACAAGACTCAATATCTCTTTGGCTCTATCCACCTTTGGGGTAAAAGACCTTTTGGTCATCTTTCCTATTAGGTAGGATTCACATTGAGGCTAATTTTTCAATCTCAATAAGTCCAAATGCCTATCATGTATTAACCTCTGAATCCTGGTTGAGTTGATATAACTCAACCTTAGATGCCAAAGATATGAGTCATTGACATTGGTCTTTCTTTTCCTAGTTAAAGGTTTAGATTGGGCATTATTTAATTGATTGTTAATAGGGTTTAAGAAGAATAGATTTCCATACATATGCCCAGAACATAAAATTTCTCCATCTCTACTGATAGGAATATCAGAATGAAAAGATACAGAATATCCTTAATTTATTAGTTTCGCAACTGAAATCAAATTATGTCGAAATCCAGGTACATATAAAATGTCTTTTAAAACCACTATTCTATTACAATAAAAAATAAGATCCAGTTCTCCCATTGCAAAGGCCCAGACTTGTGCTCCATTTCCCATGCATAGCCTATGTTCGCCCTTCTTGAGTCTTCTAATCTTTCTAAACCCTTGCAAAGAGTTATATATGTGATCAGTGGTCCCTGAATCAATAATTCTAGTAGAAGTTGATCTAACCATTGATATAAACTCTAGATAGAAAACATTACCTGTGTGATTTTTCTTGGCTTGAAGATTTGGACACTCCTTTTTTCAGTGTCCCTTCTTTTCACATTTCAAGCACTTGCTCTTGGGTTTGTCTTTGGGTTATGACTTGGGCTGAGCCGCTGTGCTTCCCTCCTTCTTTTTGAACTTTCTGGGCTTGGGCCCAGTTCTAGAGGAAGAAGCCTTAGCAATCATAGCCTTTGATTGAGGCTTCATGATCTTCTCTGCCATCTGGAGTTCCTTTATCAACTTAGTTAAACTCATGTTTAACTTTTTAATGTTGTAATTCAACTTGAACTGAGTAAAGGAACCCGATAGAGATTTGAGAACCATGTCCACCTGGCTCTCGGGGTATGACTAACCTTAAGATTTTTGCTTCCTCGAAAGCAGCAATCGTCTTGAGCATGTGCTCTCTGATTGATGCTCCCTCAGCCATTTTAGTGTTAATTATAGTTTGAAGAGCCTCCTGTCTTGCAGGGCAGCTCTTGTCTGCGAACATAGTGGCTAGTGACTGACTAATATTATAGGTAGAAGCCATGTGCTCATGTTTTGATTGGAGCACATTAGACATGGAGGCTGACATATAGCAGTGTGTCATTTCGTCAGCCTTCTTCCACACCTTCTCAGCCTCTCGCTCTTCGGCGGTAGAACCTTCCACGATAACAGGGCAGGTCTCATAAAGGACATACTTATACTCTTCGATTGTGAGTATTATGTCTAGGTTCCTCTTCAAGTCCACATAGTTTGGACCCGTTAGCTTATTCTCGCAGAGAATAACGGCCAAAGGACTAACAAAACCTCCAACCATTTTTGAAAAAAAACGAAAATAGAAGAAAGGATTTAGTTTGTGAAAACAAAATAAAATTTTGCACTTTATCCTTATATCAAAACTGAAAATAGTTACTTTAATATAATTTATTTAGCTCTTAGGAGAATTGACATAGCTTCTTAGGAAGATTAACAGTTCCTAAGCTAAGTATGTTAACCACCACAAATTAATTTCCCTTCTAGGTAATGATCTAGAAGATAACTCCATCAAAGGGGATGGCCATTTCCTCTCATTTCCTATGGACATACCTTGCTCTATAACCTCCAACGTGGGTTGGCCGATCATAGTACGTGTCCCGGGTTATTAACTACATCATTCTATTAGATCTAGATCTTTGTGGTATCCCCATCCTATATAGGTTCACTCTCAGGGTGACGCGAGGGGACCCACAATCTCTAATGAGAATTGTGATGGAAGCCGTGGGGCTATTGGAACCCCTCTTCTACTTAGTCTTTTAAAATAAGGATTTTTCTGGAAAAAAAAAATTATTTTGAAAATTTTCATTAAGTTTTTCCTTAACTCAAAAATAAAATATCTAAATCCATTAAAATCTCTATGTCAAGGTTTATATCCTTTGAGAGATTTTTTCCATTGACTAATTTTATTTACGTTAAAACCTTAGTGGTTTCGAAAATTTCCAATTAAAACTTTCTAGAGACTTTGGTCTTATGTTTATTTGACAAAACAATTTTTTCTTGTGAAAAACTAAAACAAAATGGCTTTCTATTTTTAACTTAAAAAATATCAAAATCCAATGTATTTTCTATGTTAAGGATTAAATCTTTTGAGAAAATATCTAAGGATTAATTTTTGCTCAAGTTAAAATAACCATTTAATTTGTAGAAAAAATATTTTTCATGTCAAAAATATTCCCAAAGACTTTGGTCTTTGAGAAAACGTGCACATAGGAACTCAAAAATAAATAGCATGCTAGAAAACAGTAGACATTTTTATGCTTTTCTATTTTAAACCTAAGTGCCCAAATAATAGAATTAAACACATTAATTAATTAATTAATGGTCTTCTTTAATTCTAAAATCTCTTACTAATATTTCTCGTGCAAAAATATTCCACAAATATTAACTATTGCAAAAATATTAACTTCGCCTGCTATGGAACCCAAAACAAAGAAGAAAATGTAAGAAAATTACAAGGGGAAAAAAATTTCTCCTTGGTCCACTGCACCCACCGCACAAGAATGGAGCCTTTCTACACTGCGGTCTACAACACCCGCTGCATTGAACTTGCACCTCGCGGGTGACCCAAGTCCATGACTCCGTGACCCGCGTGCCAACTTCCTCCAGTGTTGCCGACCCGCGTGCTGCTGCCGACCAGTGTGTCGTTGCTGACCCGCATTAAATCCGAATTTCAATGAATTCAATTGCATCGAATCAACCAAGCCATAAAACACCAAGCCGAGCTGCCCTTTGGCTCCAAACACAGACGCTGCTGGCGGCTTGGCACTCCTAGCCGAGCTGGTGAACAGTACCTTCTCCTTCACAGATTTCTGCTGCGTTTTTCTCTGATGTGTTCTTTTGGTTTTTTTCTCTACGACTATTTTCCAGCTTTTGGCCCTCCGATTTCAACACAAAATCAATGAAATCACAAACCAACAACCGCCTACACCCATTAACATTAGGCTTACATGATTTGCTAAGGAAAAATCTAGATTACATCTCACCTATACCTCCATTCGAGACGTTTAACAAGTAGTCTATCCATACCAAAAAAAATAGTGAAGGATCACGAGTTAATCACACATATGTGTCCAGTTTTATTAACTAGCATACATGCTTCCTATATTTACACAAAATCTTCATGCTCTAATACCAATTGAAGATGAAATTGTAAGCCAAACACAATAAAAAACCAGCCGAAGAACAAGGAAAAAAAAAAAAAAACGCAGCTCTTCTTCTTGCATGAAGAAGGAAAAAATAATAATTTTCTTATTACCTCTTCTTATTCTCAAAATTAGCTAGACTGGAATATGTGGAATTGAGGTAGGTGCGCTGGTAAAAACCTGCAGTGCGATTCTTGCAAGCCTCCTACTACGTATATGCATGTACGTTAACACCAAATTTCCTCTTGATCTTCCAATATATGGCTCGCCTAATCAATGTTTGGTGAAAACTCACGGGACTAAGGAACATTTTAGAGAGAAAAGAGGGATGTCTGTTTTTCTCTTTCTTAGAGAAGAAGCAAAAAAAAAAAAAAAAAAACATTTGTCTTTATTCTCCTATTTAACCTAAATAAAACCTTAGGTTAAACTAGATTTTTAATTTGGCCCATTGGACTCTTAGTTTAGCCTCTTAAACTAAATTAATTATTCTAATCAGAACCAAATAAATGGCCCAATAAATAATTAATTTTTTAGCCCAAATAAACTAGTCCAATTAACAAGACTATATTAGTTTAGTGCTTGGTCAATATTTAATTATTCAAATTGGGTCAAAGCCACTGAATAATTAATTAACCCACCAAACTAATTTAATTAATTCTCTCTCTCTCTCTCTCTAAACCTTTATTTTATTTTAGCCCAATAATTAAATCAGGCTACTTAAATAAAATAAATTATATTTAATTTAATTTAAGACCAATTCCTTAGCTTATATATAATTAGGACTTACGATCTATCTTGGGGACCAAAAGACACACCGCCTTGGCTATTAAAATGACCAAAATACCATTACCATATAAATAGCTGTATTTTGCTTTTTAAATATTTTCTAATATCACCACAAGAAAATATTGACCCCAAGGACAACACTGCATTAGTAAAGTCTCTGATCTACAAGTGAAATGACTAAAATACCCCTTTATACATCTTCGTGCATTAGAGAGGAAGAAATGTGCCAACACTTCTCTAAATGACATCTACAATCCTTAGGCTTCTAGTCTAATGATCCATGACTTCCTGGATTATTTACGCTTTCCAAGGGAGCTACCCTAAAGCAAACATCCAAGTCATGTTTCCCGGAGCCCTGGATATTTTGATCATTCGAGACAATCACAAGGGGCGATATAGTATAGAAACTATCTTGTACAAGTTTGTCTTAACTAACTAGTCACACATACCCAACATGCAAGTATATTGGTCCTGGGATTGAACCTCAACTAAAACATATCAAAGTACATGCTTCCAGCTTCGTCAGACCACTAACTCATACTAAAGTCGTAGAGTAATAGTCTACGCTATAACAGTAGTAGTCTAGGTTTCTCCCATAAAGTACTTTAAGAAACCACTACTACAGGTCCTGTTGTACATATTCGAAATACGATTATGTCATGAAGTAAGTGGACTACTCACTAGCTAAAGGTATGCCATTCTTCATTTGGAATTCATAACACAATAACCTAGACATGATGAGATTCCCATTCTCATCAATTGGTTAAGAACAAACATTTATGTGTTAAGTAACCTGTAATCCATACCTTACTGTAAAGACCATCATTCACATAGATCACTTACTTAAACATAATAGGTCTTTCCCAAACATAATTGTGCACAAACAAAATGTAAATTCACAAAAAATTCCAGAAAAAAATTCTTTTATTAAAATATTCAATGTTTACATTAGAAACCTAGTCTAAGAGGGCATATTTCCCAACACCAACACACATGCATCCCTAACATCCCCAATCCAGTCATCCTAGTCATCACAATTTCAAATTAGCCATATTTATCACAGTCATCAGAATCATAATCTATCTAATTTATTTCTCCCTCTTTTGGCATCAGTAAAAAAAAAAAAAAAAACAAGAGCAAATGGACGATTGAGATAGATAACAAAAGTAGCACTATATAGCAAATTAGCATAATATAGCATAACAAAGTAGAGCATAAAAATTAAACAAGTGCAGTGGAAAAGGAATTGTTTAGCAGAATATAAAAGGTGGTCAGACAATTTTCTTTATGGTTTTCACACCATGCTTGTTTGTAGAGATGGCTATGTCACTCTAAATGATCACATTTTTAGGCTTATTGTTAATGCTACCTTTCTTGTACTGTTCGTCAAGTCTGCTGGATTTTCTTTTGATTACAACATGCTTTTGTCGATGGCTTGAGGAGCTATCAAGGATAGTTGGTATAGTCTGTGTGGGAGGAACTTAGGCAGCTATGGGCTCAGTGGTTTTGGTAGTAGGAGGTTCTTTAGTAGGTTTAGTAGGAAGGCCTTCTGCGGGATTAACATCAGTGTCCTTGGCTGAAGAAGGGAGATTGATTTTTGGTTCTTCCTCCTATTAAGGAATCTGTTCTTTAGAGATGGCTGCAGTTTTGGATTGCTTCTATTCCATATTTGTCAAGTGATATCCCAAAGTTTGTAGTTCAGTTTTTACTTCTGCACTCAGGCCATCCATTTTGGCAACCAAGAGATTTAGAGCATCCAGAATGCTTTGTGTTAGCTCATTTCCTTCAGTTTTTTACCTAACCTTGTTGGATGATTCCTTTTAACTTTCATCTTTCTTTCGGTTCTAGCTGTGGTAGCAGAGGCAGGCTTCTTACCTTCAACCTTAACCTTGAGTAGTTTTTCTTTTTCCTCATCTGTGGCATCTCTCAGCAGAATTCACTGATTATCTATTTGGATAAACCCCATCTTTTCAAATGAGTCCTTACTGTAGATATTTATCTTGGAATGCTTAGCAGCAACCACACTTAGAATATCTACATTGAAATGTTTGAATATCTTAGTTAAGAGATTTCCAAAGGGTAAAGCTTTGTTTGGGATTGAGTCACTAATCTTGCGGCCAAAAATAAAAAATTCATAGACATGTCTTCTTATAATGCCATCATCACCACCATCTGCATATTGCTTACTGAGGTTTTGTGGCCAACGCTTGGAATAACCACAGTTAAAACCATGTGATGAAGTAGTCTGCCCATGTTATTTAGTCGCTTGGTATTGCCTTCACTTGAGTTTTTAAAACTCTTCCCACGCAGTGAACTTTTTCTCAAACAAATTAAAATTTTCTAGAAGTTTGTTTATCTAAAAGAACTATATTCCTATATCCCTCGCACCAGAAATTCTGTTTAGCAGTCGTTATCAAATTCAAAGTTTACACCCCCACCTCGTGAGGTATATCACTGTACTAAAAAACCATCCCTTGTTTTCTCAAGTCTTCCTCTTCTCAGGTTTGAATAAAATTCCCAGACTAGCATTGTGCATAGTTTTTCATTCACATATAATTGAGCTCCCCAGCCAATCAATTTAAACAAATCCAAAACATTTGTGAAATTTAAAAAGGCATCCGTATAAACCCGATAACCAACAACGATTGTTCTATTCATAGATACCTAATCATGATAATTAGTTTCATTTTTCGAGTCAAGAACTCAGGTACTTGAGTGTTAGTGCTTTCTTTCTCGAGTAGATGCTCCAATGAAGCAGTATGAGAGGTGGGTTCATTGACAACCACATTCTTGTCCTTTTTCTTTTCATCTGCTTGAGTAGGGGCGACTAGTTTCTTTCCTACTATTTTAACCTTCTTAGTCTCTTTTCAGAAGGATAAAAAATGGAAAACATCAAAGAAAACGTAGTGGAAAATTTATAGTTTTCTGATATGAATCTAGGAAAGAGTACTTACTTTTCTTGATTGGTCGCGGATTAACCAAGGTACCGGGTTGCACTGTATCTTACATGAGAAAAGGGAAATGAGGCGTCGGTAGTTCGACTGGTATTCCTGCCAATCTTCTACTCATACGCATTAAACTTCCCCAAACTTCTTCCCTTAATCTTCGGGAGTATAGCTCTACCTTAATCTTGGGTTAGCTTGGTGAAAGCTTCTTCTTTAGATAGCCAAGATTTTCTCAAAGAGAGAAAGAATAAAAGGAAGAGAAAACAGGAGAAAGGGTGGCTGCACACAAGACAGAGAGCTTAGCCAAAACCCTACCTTTCTACCCTATAAATTTTGGCCACGCTAGCGCTTAATGAAGTCCTAGTGGGCCGAAACACACTAAGCCCTAATGGGCTTGGTGTTGGGCTCACAAACCAGTCCAAGACTAGTCCAATCCTCTTCATTAATTAATTATCTTTTTTGGGCTTTATTAAATACCCAAGACTAATTAGTTCATTCTAATTGGTCTCTTAATATATGTCAACATATATCAACCCAATTAATTAATTTATTCACGTCCAATTCTATTAATTAATTAATTATCTTTTTTAGGCCTTATAAAAAAATCTAAGACTAATTAATTAATTCTAATTGAACTCTTAGAATAAATTTTATTTTTCTTCTAGATAATTATCCATTAAGCTCGGATTGTGTCTAAACAACACCAAAGTAACTCGAGCTACTTTGGGGACAAAGAGACATATTGTTCATGGCTTCTAAAATGACCAAAATGCCATTACTATTAAATAACTGTATTTTATCATTTTAATTATTTCCATTTATCACCATATGAAAATATTGACCCTATGAATAATTTTGCTAAAGTAATGTCTTCGATCTACAAGTGAAATAATAGAAACACCCCCTATGTAACACCCATCAACGAGATAGGATAAATGTACTAACAGTAATCTCAAATACATCTACCATCCTTAGATCTCTAGTTCGATAATCCATAACTCACTCGAATGTACTTGCTTAGTATTGGAAGCTACCTAAAAGCACACATTATAGAGTTACGTTTTTAGGGCCCTAGATTATTAGATTACCCTAGACAATCACAATGGGGAGATTTAACTTTACAAAGTGAAGCATAGAAACTCTGTTGTATGAGTCTGCCTTAACTAACTAGAGTAATATAGCTAACGTACAAGGTTATTGATCTCACAGAAGAAATCTCACCGAATAGACATTAAAATACAAGACCCTAACTTCGGCAGACCAGCAACTCATACTCAAGTATGAAGGTATCCATCCACGCTGTAGCAGTAATAGTCTTGTCTCCATAATTATAGTACTTTAAGAGAGACCACTACTACAGGTCTAGTTCTATGTATTCGTAATACATTTATGCCAATAATGTGAGTAAACTGCTCACTGATTCAAGGTAAAACATTCCTCATTGGAACTCATTCATAATAGTCTACTCCCAATGAAATGCCCAATTCCATTACACGACTAAGAACTCAATTTTACTTGTATGACAAGTACCCATGGGCTATACCTTACTGTGAAGATCGGCCTAACATATAGACCATTGCTTCTCACACTTACATCTTAAATATGCAATAATATAAGAAACAAACCAAATTAAATGAATATACATTTAGTGGACCTAGCGCCGAGTCTATTGAACCTACCTAGCGTCGGGTCTGCTTTGTTTCTCCAAGAACTCCACTCAGGCGAGTAGACCCAGGGCGGGGTCTATTGGATCCACCTAATGCCATGTCTACTTACAATATATTTACACAGAATACATAGTTTTTTATAGCATATTTTCAACAATCTCCCACTAGCAATACAAAAACTAATGATATGGACTAAATTAGTCATATATTTCTTAGTTATTTGAGGCCATTTTGTGATACATTTTAGGCAATAACTGGTCATATTCCTTCGTATTTGAAATTTTACCTTTAGAAAGGTATTTTGTGCATTTTTTTTTCCAGATTTTAGGGGTAAAATAAGGCAAAATCAGTGCAAAATAGAACAAAGGCGGTACCGGCTGTAGTCTGGAAGAATTGGCATGAAAATTAAGAAAAATCGGTGAACGAACAGAGAGAATAGACCATAACTGGCGCTGGCCCTAGGCTGAGGGAGACGAAAACAAGGGAGCAAGCACGGTTTAAAAAAAACGGAGAGAAAAATAAACCGCAAGCCTTAAAGGCCATACGGAAGCATGAAGATCATACATTTGCGCTCTTTAACCCTTCTAGGTTGAGTAGGAGCGGGTTGAACGACTGGAATCGCCTCGCTTTGCCCACTTGAAGAAGCTTCCGGTTGAACACCCGCTAGCCTTCTACTTCGCCTTATTTGCATCAACGCCAACCTTTCCAACTCTTGAAATATTCCTCTGCCTAACCTCTAGTCGGTGAACACAATGGTGAAGAGAAACAATCTCAAATCTCCTTGGTTCTCTCGCTATTGATTAGCAAAGGATAAGGAGTAAACCACAAGAAGAGGGTGGCATGAGAGAGAGAGCTTACGTGAGGCTCTCTGTGAGTTTTTGGAAAATTAGGGTTTTTCTCTACCAGAGCCTATTAGTTAGCCAAAAACAGGTTTCTCAATATCTGATAAACATATCCTCAGGATTTCAAAACACCCGGATGTTATCCTGAGAATCAGTTTGGCCTAACCCTAAACTCCTCTTAACCGTATCTAGAAAAAACCCTACGGTCCAAGCTATTGGGCCAGAAAAATATTTATTATTTCTCATGGACCCAAAAGGTCCAAAATAATAAACATTAATTATTTATTTCCTGGGCTTATATAAACAACCCAATAAATAATTAATGAGCCCGAATGAACCATAATAATTAATCTTTAATTATTTATTTCTTGGGCCTATATAAATAAACCAATAAATAATTAAACATTAATTATTTCCCTTAGTTTAAGCCCAGGTTAATTTCTTAATTATTCATACTGGACCTAGGCCCTGAATAATTAATTAACCAATTAAACTAGATAATTAATTTCTCTCAACTCCTATTTTAATTAATTAATTTATTTTATTCCAGTCCAATAATAAATTACACTTCTTCAATAAAATAAAATAAAATAAAATCCTCTTGAACTGAAACCAATTCCTCAACCTAAAATTAGTTAGGACTTACAGGTTATTCCGAGGACCAAAAAGACACATCGCCTTGGCTGCTAAAATGACCAAAATACCCCTGTTATATAAATAGCTGTATTTTTCATTTTAAATATTTCCTAATATCACCATAAGAAAATATTGACCCCAAGGACAATGCTGCATTAGCAAAGTCTCCGACGTACAGGTGAAATGACTAAAATACCCCTCTACACATCGCCGTACATTTAGAGAGGAAGAAGAGTACTAACACCCCTCTAAATGACATCTACCATCCTTAGGCTTCTAGTCCAATGATCCACGACTTCCTGGAGTGTTTCCGCTTTCCAAGGGAGCTACCCTAAAGCAAACATCCAAGTCATGTTTCCCAAGGCCCTGGACATTTTAGACCATTCGGACAACCACAAGGGGCGATATAGTGCAGAAACTATCTTGTACAAGTTTGTCTTAACTAACTAGTCACACATACCCAACATGAAAGTATATTGGCCCTACGCTAGAACCTCAACTATAGCAAATCAAAGTATATGCTTCCAGCTTCGCCAGACCACCAACTCATACTCAAGTCATAGAGTACTAGTCCACGCTGTAGCGGTAGTAGTCTAGATTTCTATCATATAGTACTTTTAGAATCCACTACTACAGGTCCTGTCCTACGTATTCGAAATACGCTTATGTCATGAAGTGAGTGGACTACTCACTGGCTAAAGGTAAGCCATTCCCCATTTGGAATTCATAACATAATAACCTAAACATGATGAGGTTCCCAGTCTCATCAATAGGTTAAGAACAAATGTTTATGTGTTAAATAACCCGTGATCCATACCTTACTGGTGAAAGACCACCATTCACATGGATCACTTATTTAAACACAATGGGTCTGTTCCAAATGAAAATTGTGCACAAAAAAAAGTAAATTCACAAACAAATTCTGAAAATAAATTCTTTTATTAAAATATTTGATTTTACATCAGAAACCTAGTATAAGAGGGCATACAATCCAACAATCCCCCACTTGCACTCTAAGACTAGGTAAGTCCATTGGTGCCCACCCCTGTGGCATTTAAGTGTCTCTTGAAGACTCTCTTAGCCAAAGGCTTGGTGAATGGATCTGCTAGATTGTTTTCTGAGGTAATATTTTCCACCACGACTTCCCGTCTCTGGATGAAATCCCGAATTAGGTGGTACTTCTTCTCGATGTGTTTCCCCTTCTTGTGGTTTCAAGGCTCTTTAGATTGCGATACTGCTCCAGAGCCAAACTGCTCTTTAGATTGCAATACATCACAATTGGCCTGTCCATATGTGGTACGACTCCAAGGTCTGAAAGGAACTTCCGGAGCCAAACTGCTTCTTTGAACGCCTCCGAAGCAGCCACATACTTAGCTTCCATGGTTGAGTCAGTAATACAAGACTGCTTAATACTCCTCTATGAAATTGCTCCTCCAGACAAGGTGAAGACATATCCACTAGTCGATTTTCTCTCATCCTTATCCGCTTGGAAGTCTGAGTCTGTGTATCCTGTAGGAACCAAATCATTAGCCCTGTAAACTAGCATATAATCTCTTGTTCCCTTGAGGTACTTGAGAATATGCTTTACAGCTTGCCAATGAACCTCCCCTGGGTTTAACTGATATCTGCTAACTAGGCCCACGGCAAAGCAGATATCTAGCCTAGTACACAGCATGGCGTACATGAGACTTCCCACAGCCGAAGCGTAGGGAATCCTACTCATTCTGTCCTTTTCTTCTTGAGACTTAGGACAGTTCTTCGAAGAAAATGACAACCAATATCTGCAAGGGATTAGAGCTCCCTTGTATGAGTCCATGCTGTACTTGGCCAGCATCTTGTCAATGTATGTCGCTTGGGATAACCCTAACATTCTCTGCTTCCTATTTCTAAGAAGCCTAATCCCGAGAATGTAGCTGGCTTCTCCCAAGTCCTTCATACTGAATTAACTAGACAGCCAAACCTTTGTAGATGACAATGTCCCTACATCATTTCTAATGAGTAGAATGTCATCCACATACAGGACAAGAAAAACCACATTAATGCCTTCAAGTTTCCTGTACACGCATAGTTCATCTTCGTTTTGAATAAAACCATAAGACTTTACAGTCTCATCAAAACGAATGTTCCATGCTCTCGATGCCTGCTTAAGTCCATAAATGGACTCCTTAAGCTTGCAAACCATGTGATCCTGGCCTTCAGAAATGAAGCCTCCTGGTTGGCACATATAGATGTCTTCGCTAAGATGGCCATTTAAAAATGCCGTATTGACATCCATTTACCATATCTCGTAGTCATAGTGACATGCGTTGGCAAGGAGGATGCGGATGGATTTAAGCATGGCTACCGGGGAAAAGGTTTCCTCATAGTCGATTCCCTCTTTTTGAGTATATCCTTTTTGCCACAAGCCTAGCTTTGAAGGTTTCCACCTTCCCATCCGCTCTTCTCTTTCTCTTGTATACCCACTTGCACCCAATGGGTTTTATCCCTTCAAGTGAAGCTACAAGATCCCAAACCTGATTGAGGTACATAGATTCAATCTTAGCTTTCATTGCTTCATGCCACAGATTTGCATCTGCATCAGCAATAGCCTCCTCGTATCTAGTGGGGTCTTGTTCCTGATGGTCGGAGACCAGCTCAAAAGCTTCTCCAGTCCATCTATCCGGAACTCTAGACATTCTCCCACTACGATGAGGCTCTATTTGCACAGGCTCTTGAGGCTGTGCCTCTTCTTTTTCCACAATCGGGTCAGAAGAAGTTGATTTCATAGATAACTTCTCCTCAAGTTCCAACCTCGTTGAACCTTTAGTGGAAGTACTTTGATCATCTTCTAAGTATCTAGCATTGGTATTGACTAGTACCTTCTGCTCCTTAGGATGATAAAAGTAACCTCCTTTTGTCCCTTTTGGATACCCAATAAAATAGCATAATTCTGTCTTGGTTCTAACTTGTCTCCCTTAATCAGTACATAAGCTGGACATCACCAAATACTGAGATGATTCAGACTTGGCTTACGCCCAGTCCACATCTCATAGGGAGTCCTAGGTACTGACTTAGAAGGCACCAAGTTCAGAATATATGCCGTTGTTTCCAGGGCATATCCCCAAAAGGACACTGGAAGAGTAGCATGGGACATCATGCTTCGAACCATTTCCATCAATGTCCTCTTCCTTCTCTCAGCTACTCCGTTCTGCTGGGGCGTTCTCGGCGTAGAGAGTTGGGATACTATCCCATGATGTACCATGTAGTCCTTAAATTCACCTAGGAGATACTCTCCACCATGATCCGATCGTAAGGTTTTGATTAATTTACCTATCCGATGCTCCACTTCAGCCTTAAACTCCTTGAACTTGTTAAAAGAGTCAGACTTGCGTCCCATCAGGTAAATGTAACCATACCTTGTACAATCATTCGTGAACGTGATGAAGTACTCAAAACCTCCCCTAGCTGGTGTAGATAATGGACCACACACATCAGTGTGAAAAAGACTCAACACCTCCTTGGCTCTATCCGCCTTTGGTGTAAAAGACCTTTTAGTCATTTTTCCCATCAGGCAGGATTCACACTGAGGCCAACTTTTCAAATTCAATGAGCCCAAAAGCCCATCATGGTTAGCCTCTGAATCCTGGTTGAGTTAATATGACCCAACCTTAGATGCCAAAGGTATGAATCATTGATATTGGTCTTTCTTTTCCTAGTTAAAGGTTCAGACTGAGCGTTATTTGATTGGTTGTTAATAGGGTTTAAAAAGAACAGATTTCCGTACATGTGCCCAGTACATAATATTTCTCCATCTCTACTAATAGAAATACCAGAATGGAAAGATACAAAATATCATTGATTAATAAGTTTTGCAACTGAAATCAAATTCTGACGAAAACCAGGTACATATAAAATATCCTTTAAAACCACTATCTTATTACAATAAAAAAATTAGATCCACCTCTCCCACTGCAAAGGCCCAGACTTGTGCTCCATTACCCACTCGAAGCCCATGTTCGCCCTTCTTGAGTCTTCTTATCTTCCTAAACCCCTGCAAGGAGTTACATATATGATCAGTGACTCCTGAATCAACAATCCAAGTAGAAGTTGATCCTACCATTGATATGGACTCTAGATAGTAAACATTACCTGTGGGGTTTTTCTTGATTTGAAGATCTGGACACGACTTTTTCCAGTGTTCCTTCTTGCCACACTTGAAGCACTTGCCCTTTGGCTTGTCCTTGGGCTGGGTCTTGGGTTGGGCTACTGCATTCCCCTTTTTCCTCTTGAACTTTTTGGGTTTAGGCCCAATTCTTGAAGAAGAAGCCTTAGCAGTCATGGCCTTAGATTGCGGCTTCATGACCTTCTCCGCCATCTGGAACTCCTTCATCAGTTCAGTTAAACTCATGTTGAACTTATTCATGTTATAGTTTAACTTGAACTGAGTAAAAGAGCCCGGTAGAGATTCGAGAACCATATCCACTTGGCTCTCGGGATCAATGACAGCCCCTAAGATTTTCGCCTCCTCGAAAGCAGCAATCATCTTGAGCATATGCTCTCGGACTGATGCTCCCTCAGCCATCTTAGTGTTCACAATAGTTTGAAGAGCCTCTTGCCTTGCGGGCCGGCTCTTGTCTGCGAACATAGTTGCCAATGATTGACTTATGTCATATGCAGAAGCCATGTGCTCGTGTTTTGACTGGAGCACATTAGACATGGAAGCTAACATATAGCAACGTGCTATTTCGTCAGCTTTCTTCCACGCCTTCTCAGCTTCTTGCTCATCAGCGGTGGAACCTTCCCCGATAATAGGGCAGGTCTCGTAAAGGACATACTTATACTCCTCAGTTGTGACTATTATGTCCAGGTTCCTTTTCCAATCCACATAGTTTGGACCCGTTAACTTATTCTCCCTGAGAATAACGACCAATAGACTAAAAGAACCTCCCACCATTTCTGAAAATCAAAAATAAAAGAAAGAATTTAGTTTGTGAAAACAAAATAAAATTTGTGCACTGAAAAAAATTTGGCATAAAATTTGTGCACTGAAAAAAATTTGGCTCTTAGGAAAACTAACATAGCTTCTTGGGAAGATTAATAGTTTCCTAAGCTAAGTGTATTAACCACCACAAATTAATTTCCCTTCTAGGTAATGGTCTAGAGAATAACTCCATCATAAGATGGCCGTTTTCTCTCATTTTCTATGGACATGCCTCGCACTATAACCTCCAACGTGGGCTGGCCAGTCATAGTACGTGCCCCGGGTTATTAATTACATCATTCCACTAGATCTAGATCCTTGTGGTATGCCCATCCTATACGGGTTTACTCCCAGGGTGACGCGAGGGGATCCACGATCTCTAATGAGGACCGTGATGGAAGTCGTGGGGCCGTTGGAACCCCTCTCCCACTTAGTCTTTTAAAATAAAGGTTTTCTGGAAAATATCCTTTTGAAATTTCCATTAAGTTTTTCCTTAACTCAAAAATAAAATATCTAAGTCCAATAAAATCTCTATGTCAAGGCTTATATCATTTGAGAGATTTTCTCCATGGACTAATTTTATTTAAGTTAAAACTTTATGATTTCAAAAATTTTCCAATTAAAACTTTCTAGAGACTTTGGTCTCAAATTTATTTGACAAAATCATTTTTCTAGTCCAAAACAAAACAAAATGGCTCTCCATTTTAATTTACAAAAATATCTAAATCCAATATATTTTCTATGTCAAGGATTAAATCATTTGAGAAAATATTCAAGGATTAATTTTTGTACCAATTAAAATAACCATTTAATTTTTGAAGAAAAAATTTTCTTGTCAAAAATGTTCCCAAAGACTTTGGTCTTTGAGAAAAAGCACACATAGGTACATAAAAAAATAGCATGCTTGAAAACAGTAATCGTTTTCATGCTTTTCTATTTTTTTAAACCTAAGTGCCCAAATAATAGTAAACACATTAATTAATTAATTAATTAATGATCTTGTTTAATCCTAAAATCCCTTACTAATATTTTTCATGCAAATATATTCCAAGAATAAAAATATTTCAAAAATATTAACTTCGCCTGGTATGGGACTCAAAATGAAAAAGGGGGGAAAAAATAAAAAAATTGCAAAAAAATAGTTGCCGGCCCACGTGCACCTAATGCACCAGATCAGGGCCTAATTGCTCTGTCGGCTCACAGCGCCCCTGTGCACCAGCCGCACCAGATCCACGCCCGCATGCCCTGCGGTCCACCGCGGCCGCTGTGCACCGTGCCACACCGGATCTCCAACAACCACGACCCGCGAAGCCGATCCACCCGCCCGAGAACCCGCGCCCACGACCCGCCTCCTCTCTGCTGCAAGACCCGCGTGTTGATCCGTTTTCCGCTCCACGACCCGCGAAGCTGTTGCAATTGAATTGCAACTTTCAATTGAATTCGGCTTGGATTGCTACAGTACTGCTCGGCTTCGCGGCTCCACAAACGCGGCTCCAGACACACGCACAGTGTCGGCTCAGCTCAAATGGCTCAGCTCGGTTGCGGCTTAGGAACAGTACCTTTCTTCTTCGTTTTTCTTCTGTCCGCACGCGAAAGTTCAAAAACTTCTTCTCTTCGACTTTTTCAGTATTCGTTGGCTTCTTTGGACATTTTTTCTTATGAAAACTCATCTAAAACAAAAACACAACCGCCTATACCCATTAAAATTGGGTTTACATGATTAAAACATCAAAGCCAAAAATTTACAGAGGGTCCTATGCTTCCACTGTGAAGCTTACAAATCCATCTATCCCATACCAAAACAGGGAAGGATCACATGTATAATAATCTTTTCCATTTTTATTAACTACCATGCTCCCCATATTGATAAAAAACCAGTGGCTCTGATACCACATTGAGGGAGACGAAAACAGGGGAGCATGCACGGTTTAAAAAAAACGGAGAGAAAAATAAACCGCAAGCCTTAAAGGCCATACGGAAGCGTGAATATCATACATTTGCGCTCCTTAACCCTTCTAGGTTGAGTAGGAGCAGATTGAACGACTGGAATCGCCTTGCTTTGCCCACTTGAAGAAGCTTCCGGTTGAACACCCCCTAGCCTTCTACTTAGCCTTGTTTGCATCAACGCCAACCTTTCTAGCTCTTGAAATATTCCTCTGCCTAACCTCTAGTCGGTGAACACAATGGTGAAGAGGAACAATCTCAAATCTCCTTAGTTCTCTCGCTATTGATTAGCAAAGGATAAGGAGTAAACCACAAGAAGAGGGTGACGTGAAAGAGAGAGCTTACGTGAGGCTTTTTGTGAGTTTTTGGAAAATTAGGGTTTTTCTCTACCAGAGCCTATTAGTTAGCCAAAAACAGGTTTCTCAATATCTGATAAACATATCCCCGGGATTTCAAAACACCCGGATGTTATCTTGAGAATCAGTTTGGCCTAACCCTAAACTCCTCTTAACCGTATCTGGAAAAAACCCTAAGGTCTAAGCTATTGGGCCGGAAAAATATTTATTATTTCTCTTGGACCCAAAAGGTCCAAAATAATAAACATTAATTATTTATTTCCTGGGCTTATATAAACAACCCAATAAATAATTAATGAGCCCAAATGAACCATAATAATTAATTTTTAATTATTTATTTCTTGGGCCTATATAAATAACCCAATAAATAATTAAACATTTATTATTTCCCCTAGTTTAAGCCCATGTTAATTTCTTAATTATTCATACTGGACCTAGGCCCTGAATAATTAACTAACCAATTAAACTAGATAATTAATTTCTCTCAACTCCTATTTTAATTAATTAATTTATTTTATTCCAGTCCAATAATAAATTAGACTTCTTCAATAAAATAAAATAAAATAAAATCCTCTTGAACTGAAACCAATTCCTTAACCCAAAATTAGTTAGGACTTACAGGCTATTCTGAGGACCAAAAAGACACATCGCCTTGGCTGCTAAAATGACCAAAATACCCCTGCTATATAAATAGCTGTATTTTTCATTTTAAATATTTCCTAATATCACCATAAGAAAATATTGACCCCAAGGACAATGTTGCATTAGCAAAGTCTCTGACATATAGGTGAAATGACTAAAATACCCCTCTACACATCGCCGCACATTTAGAGAGGAAGAAGAGTACTAACACCCCTCTAAATGACATCTACCATCCTTAGGCTTCTAGTCCAATGATCCACGACTTCCTGGAGTGTTTCCGCTTTCCAAGGGAGCTACCCTAAAGCAAACATCCAAGTCATGTTTCCCAGGGCCCTGGACATTTTAGACCATTCGGACAACCACAAGGGGCGATATAGTGCAGAAACTATCTTGTACAAGTCTGTCTTAACTAACTAGTCACACATACCCACCATGCAAGTATATTAGCCCTACGATAGAACCTCAACTATAGTAAATCAAAGTATATGCTTCCAGCTTCGCCAAACCACCAATTCATACTCAAGTCGTAGAGTACTAGTCCACGCTTAGCGGTAGTAGTCTAGGTTTCTTTCATATAGTACTTTTAGAATCCACTAATACAGGTCCTGTCCTACGTATTCGAAATACGCTTATGTTATGAAGTGAGTGGACTACTTACTGGCTAAAGGTAAGCCATTCCCTATTTGGAATTCATAATATAATAACCTAAACATGATGAGGTTCCCAGTCTCATCAATAGGTTAAGAACAAATGTTTATATGTTAAATAACCCGTTATCCATTCCTTACTGTGAAAGACCACCATTCACATGGATCACTTATTTAAACACAATGGGTCTGTTCCAAACGAAAATTGTGCACAAACAAAAAGTAAATTCACAAACAAATTCTGAAAATAAATTCTTTTATTAAAATATTTGATTTTACATCAGAAACCTTGTCTAAGAGGGCATACAATCCAACATAGGTAGGCCAGGCGGCGCCAGCTATGCACTGGTATTGAGGCGGTGCCTCAATTTTCATGTATATTTTTGGTAATTTCTAGAGTTTTAGTACTTTCCTAATTCTATTCGGCCAAAAACCCTAGAGGGATGAATTTAGGCACTTCTAAAGCCTATAAATAGAGGGAAAACACAACGTTAAACAATGAATTCATGGATAAAAACAAAAATCACTCAAAATCAAGAAGGAATTTATCAAATCAAGGAGGATTGTACAAGAGAGTCTATGAAGGAAAAAGAAGGAGGCTTGCCTATGAGTGCTTTCTTTTAACGTTGTTTTCATTTCTTGAACAATAATGTATTAATTGTTTTATTGTAATTTCACATTGTTTTAGATATTCATTATTTTTAGAATTACTTTGACCTTTCGATTAATTGATTGTTATTCTTGGTATTTAATTACTTATGCTGATTACGTGATTAATTTATTATTTCTTTCTAATAACTTTCTTGGAAAAGGGGTTGATAGTAGTCTCAATTCATTAATTTCATATTTATTGTCTATTAACTTGCTTGGAAAATGGGTTAATTACTAAGAACTGTGTAATTAAAGGTTAACTGATGTTTGCCAGGATATAGATTCGTTGGTTAATTTCATATTTTAAATTTGCCAGGATATGAAAATTTAATCAAATATTGTGTTTAATGCATCTTTTGGGTGAATTAGTTGAGATAGGATCTGTGATGCGAATTTGTCTAGAAGATAGTGATTTCATGGATTGGAAAATAAGTGAATCTATCTTAATCCTTCATGATGCCAAGATAATAATTAGTTATGATAATGATTAGGTATTTTAAGGTCATGTTTGTCAAAATAATGGTTTGAGTTACATAATTCTCCATCATTGATATGTATATATTCTTTTATTTTATTTTGTTTTCCTTTTTTATTCTTTTTCACTTTATTGAGTCGGTTAAACAATGAAAGAAAAGTAATTAAGGTATACTTGTTCCTTGAGGATTGACACTCGTTTTAAACCCTATGCTATGCTTAATGATGAGTACGCTTGCTCATATGTGTAATTTGGGATTAACATTTTAATTTAAACTTGATTGGAAATGTGCTTATTTTTATATGATTTTTATACCCAAATTCGTACACATCAAGTTTTTGGCACCGTTGCCGGCGAACAATATCATGAAAACTTGGATTTTGTTAATTTAACCATGTAAATTTTAAATAGGTAAATATGAAAATATGTAAATTTGTACAATTGTTCTTTTTATAAAAAGGTGATATCTTTTGTATCTTGTTTATCTTTGTAATCTAATTTACTAACTTTGACATATGTTTAATTTACTACTTTGTTCTTTTAATTTTTTTTTTTTGTACTGTGAATTCTATTATCTAACTTGCTTCTTGTCTTTTCTAGGTGTTAGCCTTGGTACATGACCCGACGATCTAAAGGCGACATTGTAGATTTTGATCCTAAAATCGAAAGGACATTGTCAAAAATCCGCCAGACAGTCAAAAGGAACTTACTCGCAGACATGGATGGTGCTCAAAACAACAATGCTGGAAACAACATGAGGGTCATGGATGACTTTGTGAAACCTGCAATCTCGGGCATGGGCTCAAGTATCACTAGACCTAGGGTATGTGATACCCCAGTCAAAACCAACCTTAGAGTGAGGGGGTTGGGATGCATCTCATACTTTATTGCATGTTTAAATATATTTTTATATGATTTTATGTGCATAGAATTTGTGTTTTATAGTCGAAAGGGTTTGATTATGACTATTGAGCGAGAAGGGCAAAATGGTAATTTTTGCTTGAGGTGGAAAAGGGGAGATAGCTTGAGGATTGAAAACGAAAATATTTTTAGAGGGAAAATAAGAACAAGAGTTGTTGTGGTTTAGTGGTTAGAGCCTTAGAATTAATTCTTGAGGTCTTGGGTTCAAATTCCATCATAGGAGCTTTAGCTTGGTTAAATTTTATTTTTGCTTGGGAAGTAATATTTTTGGCCTTATGAGCTTGGAGTAGGGTAGAAATGTTGTCTTAAGAAAGACATAATAGGAGTATCCTCATCCTACTCTTTTGCCTACACAAAATCCTAAGGGGAATTCATTTCATCTTGATCTTTAATTTTTCCTATCTCTCAACTCATTAGTTTGATCAAATTGTTCTAGCCATTTTCTTTCCAGAAATTCCAGTGAAGTGCTGTGGCTTTGTAGAATCAAAATGTCTTAGTGAAAGAAATTTTAGGGTCTGAAAATGTGGAGGATATGTGAAAGATTCCAAGAGGATAAATCCTTCTAGTGAACTTTCTAAAAATTCATTCTAGCTAGATTCATCTCCCTTCTTGGAATGAACTGAAATTTTCCAGCTTCTTGTGCCTTCAAGGTGTCGACATTCTTAGCTAATATTCCCTCCCAAATGCTGCTAGAAAAATGGCCATTTGGATCAGCTTGCAACCTGAATTTCTCTGGCCATTTTTGGACTGCACAAAGGTGGAGCAAACCCAGGAAAATTCCTGGGCAAATTTGCACCTTTGGAGGTCCAAAACGAAGCTGTTTTCTTTCAGTTTTTGCTCAGCTCCTTAGCCAAGTTTTTCCTCCATGAAGAAGGCTGGAAACCAGCCTTGAAAAACCCTGAAATTCGCCTTGAAACTCCCTGTAAACCGGCTGGAAAAGGACAGCCGAAAACTGCCCAGAAAATTCCAGCAAGCAGCGAAATTCTATGCAGGAATTTTCCATCTTTGTTTCCAAATTCTACTCTAGCCGAAACTCCATCCTTCTTCTGCACGAACCACCCTTAAACCTTCAGTAACTAAGCTCCATTATCCTCCTCAAGCTTCTGCACGAAAATCCAGTCATGGCTGCCTAAAAGATTTCCAAAAAAATTCTACAATCATGCCTTGATTTGGATACCAAAATTCCAGCCACCATGATTTAACAACTTTCCATAAAATATACCTCAAACAACCAGACCCTCCCTTCACCATTACACTCAGTATTTTCGGCCACCTTAAGCCTCCCTCAACCAGCACTCAGCTAGCTGAAACACTGCCCAGCAATTCAGCCATGGCAGACTTCCAAAAGCTCTCCCATAATCAAAGGTATTCTTGAATATTTAGGTTCTAAATTTGCTTCCTAAAAATATTCTTCAAGGATTCCAACGACTAGCCTTTCCTTTTCCCTTCCAAACCAGAGAATTATCTCCCAAAACCCTACAGAAATTTGGCCAGCCCTAATCCCTATAGAATTTCGCTAGCTGCAAATCAAAAGCTCCTAATTCCCTTCAACAATCAAGAACACACAACACACCAAGAATACCTACTCCTTCCTTTCACCCAATACTCTCCAAAATCACTCCAAACTCCTTCTAAAATTTCTAGATTGAACCTACTCACTGCCATGAGTCCATCAATACCATTCTTGACATCAAACTCCAAAATCCAACTTGCTATTTTGGATAAAAAACCAGAAATTTTGTGAAGGCTCAAGAACACCTTCAAAGTAGGTTTGTTCTAACAACTTCATCTTCTCCAATCTTGATCTCTAATGAATATAAATGCGAATCAACATACCAATGGTCTCTCTCTTTCTCTCTCACTCTCTCTCATGGCTGAATCTCTCTCCTCTTGGCCGGATGGCTCCTTCTCCAATGGCCATGCTTTCTCCACCTTCCTTGGACAGATGTAGGCATCTAGGGGTTGTCAACCATTCGAAACTCCTTCAAGATATTCAGCAAGCAAGTAAGCCTTTTTAACTCTTCTTTTAAATTCTAGATTCATGTCTCTAGGATGATGTTGATAGAAGATGGATTGTGGTTAGGATTTGAGTATATGTTGTTGAGGTTGAAGCATGAACGTATGTACGAATATGAAGGAGATGAGATTTATGCATGGATGGATTATCTTGGTTGATTATATGATGATTTGAGGTTTAATGCATGTCTCCATGTCATAGGTAGTATTTGTGATGAAGTATGCTAGAGATTATGTTACCTTTGGTGAATATGATTTATATTCATATTGGATT
The DNA here is from genome assembly GCA_026120185.1 of Voacanga thouarsii. NCBI lineage: Eukaryota > Viridiplantae > Streptophyta > Magnoliopsida > Gentianales > Apocynaceae > Voacanga > Voacanga thouarsii. Next base: position 55,114 of record JANUWF010000767.1, on the reverse strand, counting down.
ATTGAAGCCATGATCATATTTATGATAGTAGGGGTTAGATCACGTCTTTGTAAATTTAGATCTATGCTTATATGCATGATTTGGATGATTTAATGAATTGGAGGATTGTATATGTTCATGATTGTGGTTAGCCATAGAAGTATGACCATGATCTAGTTGTCCCTAAGTTAATTTTTATTTCATGAATAAAATATTTCATAATATGATTTTGCTTGTAATTTCGAAAAAATCCTAGGAGGGGTAAATTTTGATTATTATATATAATAAGGATATTTTAATCAAATAAATAATAGCTTTTGCTAGAAAAATAGAATATATATATATATATATATATATATATATTATAAAATAATGAAATCAACTAAAGCCTTTTATGGAAGTAATCATAATTAGTAAAATATTTATTACTAAAAATTTAATTATTATCTTTTAATCAAACCCATTAAAAATTTATTTATTATTTTTCAAGCAAGACTCATTAAATTTATTTTCAACTAATTTTAGTTATCAATTATTTTCTAACAACTAAATTATTAATAAATCATTATTTTACCTAATACCACCTAGGACTCTTAATCAAATAAACTCTAAATTTTTCTTAGCAAGATTTAAACCATCAAATTATTAGTACTTGTTTCTCAAAACATTAATTATTTTAAATATCAAATTAGGCTTAGCTTATAAACCTATTTATTTAAAGTTTGGCCTTAAAGCTTGGGACACTAGGATCATGGTGGTAATGAGTTGAGTTGTTTTAATTTGAGAAAGTGGATTTTTGGCTTGAGTTTGATTGTGGTTTGTATTTGCCCATGCGGGGTTAGGTCAGCTGTTGGATACCTTTTATTGTGAGCAAGGATCAGGTAAGCTCCTGCATAAAACCTGATTGATGAAATATGTTTATTATGGCAAGCTAAATGTAGAGTGCATGCACACTCAATTTTGCAAGGGCAATTGAGGATTAACTTCTTACCTATTACAGACAAACAATTTATTTGAAAATTAGTAAGCAAATTTACTCAATCTCAAAGCTCTTTCCAAAATTGATTTTGATAAAGACTTTGGGAAGCCTTAATTGCCATTTTCATGTGGAACAGTGTTTTGTTCATTTTATCCCAAGTGGAAAATGTCGTTGAGTACTCAATAAGGGTGGACTATTAGGGCTAGTCTTTGAGGGGTTAGGGTAAGTCTCTCAGTAGGTGGCCACCTCTGATGGGTGAGTCCTTCCTAAATAGGACGTCAGTCCAGTAGGTTGTGCCGGTCCGAGCTAGCAGTGTTCTCTTTCAGTCAAGTGGCTGTGTTTTGCCGGAATAGATACCCGGTTGTTGTTTGGGTTTAGAGAAGGAGGAGTATCTTGCCCAGTAGGCCGATCACCTACTTTTGTCAGTCTGCATAAAGTGTGGCATTCTGACTGGCAGTATGCACAAAGTGTGGCATGTTGACCATGCGGTTATGGGGCCCAACGTGTGGTACCCATGATCATTTCCTTGAGTGGTTGATTTTATTGATTATGTATGGTTGGAAAACCAAAACACCACTCTTGCTTTTGACTAATATTTATTGCTTGCCAATGATCTCTTATAAAAAATTTTATACTTTGCATTCACGAACTGTTTTCACTGAACACTCAAAGCACACACGACTTACTGAGATTTCTATCTCACCACTATTTTTACCATGATTTCAGGTCGATCCTACTATGGAGATGAGTAGCTAGATATTGCCTGCTTGGAAGATTTTCTGATAATTTATCTTGTCTAATGTTTTGGGGAGATGAGAGTGGATAAATTTTATTATGGATTTATTTTTGGTATTCTCGGATTTAATCTTGGATTGATTTTTGGGATGTAATAAATTTTAAGTTCAAGTATCATTTTTATTCCGCTATTTCATTTGTGTGACATAGTTATAAAGACCATTTGTCCTTTGGATAGGGCAACATCCCCGGCCCTGGCGGACCTAGGTAGCGGGGTGTTACAGGGTAGATGCGAATAATTTTGAAATAAAGCCCAATATCATCTAGATAGTCCAAAATATGGTCTAATTTGATAGCTACCAGAAGAAGATCCCAATGCCCACCTAGCTAGTTTTCTTGAAATTTATGATACATTTAAGATGAATGGTGTTTCTAAAGATGCCGTAAAACTAAGACTTTTTCCTTTTTCTTTGAGAGATAGATACACATCCTGGTTAAAGTCTTTACCCACAGGTTCCATCACCACTTGGAATGCCCTGGCTAAAAAATTCCTTGCCAAATATTTTCCTCCAGCTAGGACAACCAAACTCAGAAATGAAATTTTTGCCTTCCAATAATTAGATTCGGAACCTTTGTATGAAAGTTAGGAGAGGTTCAAGGAGATGTTGAGAAAGTGCCCACACCATGGATTTAAGTTAGGAATGTAGGCGCTCATCTTTCTTAATATCCTTACATTTGCAACACGACAAGTGGTGGACTCTTCTGCAGAGGGTTTCATCAATCATAGAACCCTGGAACAAGTATTCGATCTCATTGAAAATTTAGCTTCTAATAACTATTCTTGGGGAAGTGCAATGTCTAGAGCTCGTGTGTAAGGAGTGCACAAAGTGGATGTTATGGCTGCTTTAGAAGCTAAGGTGGAAGTTTTAAATCAAAAGATGGAAAAAATGGTGATGCCTCAAGGCCAAGTGCTAAAAGTAAGTTGTGATTTTTGTGGAGAAGGGCCCCAAATCATGAGTGCCAAAATATGGATTCACTCCAAGAAACCACGGAACAAGCAGCCTTTGCAGGTAATGGTCGTCCAAGTAACAATCCCTATAGCTCTACTTACAATCCTGGTTGGAGAAATCATCCCAACTTCTCTTGAAGCAATGTAAATTAAGCTGGATAGGGCTCTTTCAACTTTGGGGGAAATCAAATGAACCAACCTCCTGTGAACAACAATTCAGCACCTTCCAAGCCACCATTGGAGGAATTGATTGGCCAATTGGTAAGTACAACGGAGACTAAGTTCTAAGGGATTGATGCTACAAAAAAGAACTTAGAGGCCTCCGTGCGCAACTTTGAGAGCCCAATTGGCCAACTAGCAAAATTACTTAGGGATCGTCAAGCAGGGACATTACCAGGGAACATCGAAGAAAATCCACGGGATCAAGGCTGTGCAAAGCATTGAAGTCATTTTTGCTTTAAATTTTTGTGATTTGGAACAAATTTTATTCTCTTTGTTTGTTTCATTTTTATTTGTTTCTTCATGAATTGAATTGCATTATTCATCACTACTGTGGGTTTATTATTTTATTTTTCACAAAAAAAAACTCGGAGCCCGGACAGAATGCAACTACGCTGGCCAGGCCCAGAATTGGCACTGGCTCCTGTCACGAGAAGCACAGAAACAGGCCAATTTGGCCATTTTTTCTTTCAAACTCTCCAACTCCCTCTCAAATTCTCTCTAACCTGTGCTGGCTTCACCTCCTACCCCTTTCAAAATTTGATTTTTCACCTCCCAAATACTTCTAGAGTATTAATCTATCATTATTTTGGTGATTCTATGGATTAAAATCCTCTAAATCTTCCATTTTTCACCAAAACCTAATCTTCAATCCGCATTCAAGGAGCTTTCATTTCTGAGAAAAAAGATGCATATTTTGCTGGCCCATGCATAGGAGAACATAAAGGTATGTGTTTTCTTTAATTCCCACGATTAAAATATTGTAGGTAAATTTTTCTAATTTTGGGTATATTTTTTGTCGAAATTTGGGATATTTAATGTTCTCTTGCATTATGAATCAATTTGTGAGCTTCATGACATTGGATATATTATGAGTTGATGATTCTTGAGAACTTGATTCATTCACATGATCATTAGAGAGTTTGTGTATCCGCTTAAGGGTATGATTATGGCTATTATGATGATTGAGTAACTAGTTGCACATTACCTTTGAATTATCTTACACTTGATCAATATAATGCCATGATGGTTCCATAATTCACATGATCATGTTATGAGCATCTAGATACATTGGGTTTGTTCAGCACATTTATGTTTGCCAGTGAGATATTATGCTTATTCTTGCAGGTTGTAAATTATGGTGGATTGATTGGAGGAGGTTGAATTAGTCATTGTGTTGGTGTTAAGGATACCTTAAGGAGTTTGGGAACTGTAGTGTGAGCTGGTTGAGAGTTGAGTGTAGTGTTGTGTATTGTGTTTGACAAATGGGAGATTCTATTCTTTTGAATTCTTTGAGCTTTCTAGTCCTTAACCTCCTATCTACTCTACTACCTATTTGCCAATATGTCTAGAGCACGGGGTCAATCATCCAAAAGGGCTAGAGCTTCTCCTTCCTTAGCCCCTTCATCTATAGACCCCCCTGTTCCTTAGGCCAGCAGAGTTCATTGATCCATGATGTGAGGAGTGGTACAATAGGAGGGCCTTAAATAAGATTATTGTAGAGCGTACCTTTGCACCTACCCTAGACCGTGCCCTTAAACTAGGAATGAAGTTTAGAAGGCTAGGGTGGGGACCTATAGTACATCTTAAGGGGGATTATTGTCCATTGCTCATAAAAGAATTTTATGCTAACATGGTTGAAAAGGGCAATAACCATCTCCCCCATATTGAGACATGAGTGAAAGAAACCCCCATTATTATCACACGAAACCATTTAGCCACTCTTCTCCAGGTGTATGATGATGATTCTTGGCTTGGGATAGATATTAATCATCAAAAGATTCTTTCTGATCCTAATTGGGGTGCGAGTGGAACTAAAGATACCCTAGGGTTGTGCAAGAGAAATGCTTTCCAAGACAATAGCTTCTACTCTAACAATGATCTTGCTGCTAACTTTTAAACTCTAGTATACATGTTTGGTTTTAATGTCATACCCTAGGCCAGTGGATTTAATGAGACACGGACTATTGATATGTACATCTTGCATAGGATGATGACTACTCAGCCAATCCCTCTTGCTCCATTGATCATACAATCTATTAAGGATTTGGTTCATCATTGTCTCTCTACCAAAGCCTTCGTCTTTCCTCTAGTAATGTCTTTCCTCTAGTAATCATGAAAATTCTGAGTGATTTTGGTATTAGTATTGAGGGGGAATTGACGGAGACTACCACTGAGTATGACCTAGTCACGGAGTAAACTTTGATGAGCTGTGGGTATAAATATAGCCAGGAGATGAAGAAATGGATAACACCCTATGAGGTCAAGTATCCCGAACAAGTTCAGCCACCACCTGTGGAGGAGAAGCACCCATCACCACCATCGCGAGCACGAGCCTATAGTTCACAGTCCCAACCAAGGACTGACTTTGAGACCGCGATGATGGGATAGTTAGCTCAGCAGATGGAGATGTTGCTACAAATGTGGGACTCCATTGATGATATTGCCTAGAGGCAAACTATTATGGAGCAGTAATGGGCTGAGTGGATGCAGCATTTTTCGGGACCACATAGCAGTGATGGGCCTTCAGCACCTGATGATGATGATGGGGAGGATTGAGATGATTTTTCTACCCTTGTTCCTACGTGTCACTTTCTTTTTCCTTTATATTTTCATGACCTTTTCTAGTTATTTCTTGTACTTTTCTTTTTTGTACTATTTTCTTTACTTTTTGGCTTATTTTCCTTTTATAGTTTTTATGATTCGATGTGTTTCTTTTGTGTATTTTTCTTTTTAGATACTTCGACAATGCTCCTTTTTTGCTGGAATTCGACTCTTTTGTAGGAGAATGCACAATGCAATGAAAGTATTGTCTTTCTTTTCTTCTCCCCTTTATTTTTGGTCCTGTGGCAATATTTCATTGCTCTATTTGCGTGGCCATTGAGAATAATATCCAGTTTATGTGTGGGGGAGTGGTTGTTGGGTATCTCATGCTTATCATATATGGCCAACGGAAAAATAAGAACGAGATACCAACCCAGGGTCCGTATATATGTGGAAAACAAGGCATAAAAAGACCAAATGTAACAGCTTTTTACCTTTCTTTGATCATGTGGAAAATAAAATTTTCCTTCTTCAAGTCGAAGTGCGATCCAGCAATCTTATTGATCAAACACCATGAGAATTGAACGTCCAATCATAATAATCACATGCATGATTATCTCTAACAGAAATCCACATAAAGGATACACTCAAGCACGAAGTTTTCTATGCTAGCAGAAAAACTAAGTAGCGGCTAGGTTTAGGTTGCAAGAACCACGAGAGAAAGAGAAGAGAGGGTTTTCGATGGAGTCGGTTGTTGCCGTGAATCTATTATCCAATAGGTATCGTGTGTATATCAATCTATCACACAAAAAAACCCTTCTAAAACCACTCCAATTGAGAATTCTACAACCATTAGAATTTCCTAATTGTAATTGGAAATATCAAATTCTCACAATTACAATTTGGACAATAAATTATAACTAATTATAATTTGTCCACAACAACTTCTCTTTCTCTCAATTAACCCCACTATATTATCAAATAACATCTTAAGTATATAATCCTCTATTGTGTGTGACCTATTAGGTTTCCCAGTCAATTGGTAGTGAACACGAATTAATCCAAACGTCTTTGAGATTAATAATGCATAACTAATTAGAATTAGTCCTATTAATTCTAATCAGGATTGGTTTATTAATTCATCAATTAATAAACCCATATTCTCAGATCATGACTAATATCTAGCAATACATCATGACCACCCAAGAGTCTAGGAAGTTAAGTGACTTGACATGAATCCTTCAATAACAAACTATAGTGCAATTAACTTCTTTCACCATACAATATCTCATTTGGTTTGGAGTACAAAATTAGTGCCAACTCCCTCCAGAATTAATTCTGGCACAAATACAATAGTACTTGTACCAGGAACCCACTACTCTAGATGTGTATTAATTGAAACTGTTTCCAATACACAGTCATCTTGGCCAAGGACTTCTCGAGCAGTAATTCCTACAAGTGGCCATGAGATATTCGCCCCTAGTATTAGGAGTGGTGAATCCTTTATTGACCCTCTCAACTACTTTTGTTTACCTCACAATGTACCCAATATCCATCCTATAGGTGGCCCTCGATTTGGGTCCGGAGATTGGAATCAAAGAACAATGCTCAGCAAACAAAGTACCTTGGGGATCTCAAGTCTAAGGATACTTGCACGTTTGCTATATTGAGATTATATCACTGGCACTAAATAGTTATCCATGTGATTATCTCATAACTAGGTCATCCAATGAACTTGTTCCATTAACAAGTATCCATGTGTCAACTTTAAGTATCTCAATATTCACGGATATGAGAACCATTGCCTGATCAAATCAGGAAGTCTAACACATGCTAGTCTTAACGCATTAATGATGCCCTATCTCATTGATACTATGATTAGGGACTATTTAAGTACTAACACTATACAGTGTTGTAGGATTCTCATATCATGATTTCCTTAACATAGTGTTATACTAGGGAATTTATCTAACAGTTATTTTACACAAAAGTAAACAAAAGAAATGTGAGGTAAATAATGCCTTTTATTAAAATAAAATGTGTCATGTATAATATATAAGTGATTGCCTTTAAGGTAGAACACTAACAAACTCGCATTTGCACTAGAGCTAATTATTCATGTATCTAATACCGAATGACTCATGACTCTACATGACTATCATGTTTCTTTTGGGATAGTGCTTTTGTAAGCAGGTCAACTATGTTCTCATTCGTGGAAACTCTCTCTATCTTTACATCATTCCTATCTATGATCTTCCAGATCAAATGATAGCGCCGCAGTACGTGTTTAGATCGTTGGTGAGACCGTGGCTCTTTTGCTTTTGCAATGGCTTCATTATGGTCACAATACAAAGATATTGGACCAATAATGCTAGGAACCACAACCAGTTCCGTCACAAACTTCTTGATCTAAACAGCCTCCGTAGCTGCTTCAGAAGTGGCTATGTACTCATCTTTTGTTGTAAAGTTGGCAATAGTCTCTTGTTTGGAATTTTTCCAACTTATTTTCCCTCCACACAACGTAAACACGTAGCCAGATTGTGATTTGAAATCATCTTTATCAGATTGAAAACTGGCATCAGTATACCCGTTTATTTTCAAATCACCTTCTCCATATACTAAGAACATATCCTTAGTCCTTCGAAAGTACTTAAGGATGTTCTTTACAACCGCCCAATGACCCTTACCAGTGTCAAATTGGTATCTGCTCATCAAACTGAGAGCATAAGATACATCGAGCGTGGTACATATCATAGCGTACATGATAGATCCAACTACCGAGACATGTGGAATCTTACTCATGTGATCCCTTTCAACTTGTGTCTTGGGAGATATCGACTTTGAAAGGCTACACCATGTGACATGAGTAAGAATTCCTTTTTGAATTGATCCATGCTAAACCTCTTTAGCACTTTATCTATGTATGGAGACTGTGAAAGACCTAGCAACCTTTTGGATCTATCTCTATAGATCCTTATTCCAAGAATATAAGTTGCTTTTCCAAAGTCTTTCATAGAGAATTGTTTGGACAACCAAATTTTAACTGTTTGTAAGACAGGTATATTGTTTCCTATTAGCAATATGTCATCTACATAAAGCAAGAAGAAAATGATTGCACTCCCACTAACGTTCTTGTATACACAAAGCTCATCCATGTTTTGAATAAAACCAAACTCTTTAATTGTTTCATTAAAATGGATTTCCAACTCCTAGAAGCTTGCTTAAGTCCATAAATGGACCTTTGCAGCCTGCACACCTTTGTGCCATCACTAGATGTGAAACCCTCAGGTTGTGTCATATACACTTCCTCAGTCAGATTTCTATTTAGGAAAGCTATTTTCACATCCATTTGCTAAATCTCATAATCATAATGAGCAACAATAGCTAGGAGTATCCTGATGGATTTTAACATGGCTACTGGCGAGAAGGTTTCGTCATAGTCAATACCATGTTGTTGATGATAACCTTTCTCCACTAGTTATGCTTTATAGATAACTAAGTTACCATTCATGTCTGTTTTCTTCTTGAAAACCCATTTGCACCCAATAGGTTTAATTCCTTTAGGTGGATCAACTAAAGTCCATACTTAGTTATCGTACATGGAATCCATCTCTGACTTCATGGCCTCAAGCCATTTGCCAGATTCTGAAATGTTCAGAATATCCTTGTAGGTAGTAAGCTCATCTTCTTCTATGAGCAATACGTCATTGTAGTCACTAATGAGAAATCCACATCTCTCAGGTGCCACACGTATCCTACTAGATCTACGAGAATCTTGTGTAGTAGAAGATTCATCTATTCTCTCAATAGATATAGAATTAGACGGTTGATCCTTGTTTGTTTGATCTTCATGAAGTTCACTAAGTTCAATTTTACTCCCATTGTCCCCTTTGAGCATGTGCTCCTCTAAGAAGACGGCATGCTTCAAAACAAACACTTTATTTGCAGAGGGTAGGTAGAAGTAATATCCGAAAGATTCTTTCAGATATCCTACAAACAAACACTTGTCAGACTTATTTTCAAGTTTGTCTGACTGTGGCTTTTGGACAAAGGCAGGACAATCCGATACTCGCAAGTGAGATAACTTTGGTTTCTTACCAAAGAACATCTCAAATAGGGTAGAATCAACCGTTTTTGTCGGAACGTTGTTTAGTATATAAATAGAAGTTTTAGTGCATGCCTTCAAAACGATTTTGGTAGGTCTGCAGAAGCCATTATAGTTTGTACTATGTCTAGAAGGATTCAATTTCTTCTCTCAGAAACACCATTATATTGAGGTGTATATAGTGGAGTCTATTGAGATACTATCCCATTATCTCTAAGATAACTCAGAAACTCTTAGCTCAAGTATTCTCCTCCTCGATCAAATCTTAGAGTCTTAATACATTTGCCAAGTTGTTTCTCTATTTCCTTCTTGAAGTCTTTGAACTTTTCAAAGGCTTTGGATTTGTATTTCATTAAATACAGATACCCATATCGTGAGAAATCATCGATAAAGGTTATAAAATAGTTATAACCTCTTCTTGCTTGTATTGACATTGGGCCACATACATCAGAATGCATAAGTTCTAATAACTCTTTGGCCCGTTCTCCTTTTCCTAAAAAAGGAGTTTTAGTCATTTTACCTAATAAATAAAATTCGCATGTGCCATATGATTCATAATCAAATGACCCTAAATCACCAAGCCTGTGTAACTTAGAAACATGATTTTTGTTTACATGCCCGAAACGACAATGCCATAAGTAAGAGGTATTAGAGTTATAAATTTTAGGTTTCTTATTCTTTATATTGAGAACTGGATTATCCAAGTCTAGAACATATAAACCATTAACCAAAGTTGCTTAACCATAATGAATATCATTCAATGAATAAGAACAACATTTATTCTTAAATATCAATTGAAATCCATTTAAGTCTAAACACGCAACTGAGATAATGTTTTTCATTAAAAGTGGTACATAATAACAGTTTTCCAATTCTAGAATTAATCCTGAAGGCAAGTTCAGCTCGTATGTCCCCATAACAAGTGCATCAACCTTTGCCCCATATGCAATATATAGGTCTACGTCGCCTTTCTCTAGCCTTCTACTACACTTCAGTCCCTGTAAGTTATTGCACAAATGAGATCCCTAGAGGCATAACTTAGTGTTATGCCCTATAGGCAACCACTTGTATATTGTATATGACACATTTTATTTTAATAAAAGGTAATATTTAGCACACAGTTTATTTTGTTTACTTTTGTGTAAAATAACTGTTAGATAAAGTCCTTAGTACAATACTGTATCAAGAAAATCATGATGGAGATCATGATATAAGATTCCTACTACACTGTATAGTGTTAGTGCTTAAATAGTCCCTAGTCGTAATATTAATAAGACAGGATATCATTAATACGTTAAGACTAGCATGTGTTAGACTTCCTGATTTGATCAGGCAGTGGTTCTCATATCCGTGAGTATTGAGATACTTAAAGTTAACACATAGATGCTTGTTAATAGAACAAGTTCATTGGATAACCTAGCTATGAGATAATCACATGGATAACTATTTAGTGCCAGTGATATAATCTCAATATAGCAAATGTGTAAGTATCCTTAGATTTGAGATCTCCAAGGTACTTTATTTGCTGAGCATTATGCTTTCATTCCAATCGTTGGAACTAGATCGAGGGTCGCCTATGGGATGGATATTAGGTACATTGTGAGGTAAATGAAAGTAGTTGAGAGGATCAATAAAGGATTCACCACTCCTAATAGTAGGGGCAAATATCTCACGGCCACTTGTAGGAATTACTACTCGAAAAGTCCTTGGCCAAGGCGACTGTATATTAGAAACAGTTTTAATTGAAACACATCTAGAGTAGTGGGTTCCTGATACATGTACTATTATATTCGGGCCAAAATTAATATATATTTTGGAGGGAGTTGGCACTAATTTCGTACTCCAAACCGAATGAGATATTGTATGGTGAAAGAAGTTAATTGCACTGTAGTTTGTTATTGAAGTGCTCATGTCAAGTCACTTGACTTTCTGGACTCTTGGGTGGTCATGTTGTGTGGCTAGATACCGCTCATAATCTCGGAATATGGATTTATTAATTGATGAATTAATAAACCAATCCTGATTAGAATCAATATGATTAATTCTAATTAATTATGGATTATTAATTTCAAAGACGTTTGGATTAATTCATTTTCACTACCAATTGACTGGGAAACCTAATAGGTCACACACAATACAGGATTATATACTTAAGATGTTATTTGATAACATGGTGGGGTTAATTGCGAGAAAGAGAATTTGTTGTGGACAAATTATAATAAGTTGAAATTTATGGTCCAAATTGTAATTGTGAAAAGTTGATGTTTCCAATTACAATTAGGGAATTCTAACTGTTTTAGAATTCTCAATTGGAGGATTTTTCAGTAGTTTTTTCGTATAATATATAGCAGACATATGCACGAATTTCCTTGGCCGAAAAACACACGAAAATCCCTCCAAAACCCTAGGGCACACACGACATTCTCTTCCCCCCCTCTCTCTCTCTCTCTCTCTCTCTCTCTCTCTCTCTCTCTCTCGTTTTTGCTGAAAAATAAGAAGAACCCTAGCTGCCTTATTTTTTCTGCTAGCACAGAAAAATCTGTGTGGATTTTTGTTAGAGATAATCACACACTGTGATTATAGTGATTGGCGTTCAACTCACGTGGTGTTTGATCAAGAGGATTGCTGGATCGTGCCTCGACTTGAAGAAGAAAAATTTTGTTCTTCACAAGGTCAAAGAAAGGTAAAAATCTATTACCTTTGCTCTCTTTATGTCTTGTTTTTCCACACATATGCGGATCCTAGGATGGTATCTCGTTCTTATTTTTTCGCTACGCTATATATGATATGCGTTAGATACCCAACATAGCTACTGTATATGCACATAAATGCAAATAATTAGGACTTTAACTAGATGCATTTTTACTCCACTATTTTACTCAAACCTATAGCCCCCACTACTGATTCGGGAAAGCCCGTTAGAAGCTTTTCTAGTAGACTGGTATCCAAATTCCTCAAGAATAACCTTGGGTTTGCCCAACAAGTCACACTTAAGTTCATTGGTAGGTATTCAATACCAATTACATTGTATGTAACTACCAAATCATTAGGTGATTAACAGCTTTTAATCTTAAAGCCTTTTGGGCTACCCTAACTTTTCCTCTAAATTTCTTTATGCTTGAGTTTGCCCAATCGGGATAAATAATTTAGTTAAACCTGACCCATTAATCAGGAATTTAATTCCATAGCTTAGACATGGCCGATGTTAAGTAGGCTTGGGTTTGCCCAACAACCTGGTCTCAAAAAAGGACTCTCGTTCTTATTATATTAATAGAAAGAATTAGGTTTAATATTAATTGAGGGATTTATTCCTTTTAGTGATTTCAATAAATGACATGCATAAAAATCAATAAATCACAAAATTGATAATTATGGTAATAAAGCAATTACATAGTATGGTTATGCACTTTATCCTAAATTAATTTCTTTAAGCTATGAAAGAAATTAATATAGTTAACCCTATGTGTTCATGCATGATTTAAGTAGAAGGTCTTACCTTCTTGCATTGTTTTGGTTGCCGTCTCCAAAATAGAATAATTCTACTCCTATATAACCTATGTAAACTAATTATATATTTTCCTAAAGCGAGAAAACCTTGAGTTACATTCGAGGGAAGTTAGATGAGAAGAGAATTACATAAGAATTCTAAAGAAGGCAGGACACGCACGCCCTATTTCATAAAAAACCAAAACTATAAAATACATGAACAATATAATTGGTTTTAGTCTATAACCATCCACCGTGTCATTAATTATGCTTAAACAAAATAAACATATAATTTTTATTATTCTAAAATCACTATTTTGGAAGAATAAAACAAATTCTAAAATCACCATTTTAGAAAGATGCATTAATTTTAGATTTTCAAAATCATTTTTTTGAAAAACAAAATTGTTTGTCTCAAAACTAATTTTGAGAAAATGCTTTTGGGTCCCGTCTCTCATCAAATGAGATTTTTCCATTTCAAAATTCTATTCCAGGTTTTTTTTTTAAATAGCTGGAACGTGCAAAACAGAGCAGAACCGGTGCCGATTTGGAAGCTAGAGTTGGCGTCGGTTGCAGTCCGATTTTTAGGAAAATATTTTCTAGAAACGATTTTTGGACGTTCGTGAAACAGCATGGAATTGGCGCCGGCTAGGATCCGGAGCCGGCACCGGCTGTAGTTTGGAACAAGGTGGCGATTTTTGATAATTTTCTAGAAACAGTTTCTGGTGCCTTCTTCTTCTGCAAAATTTTAGTGAGAACAATTCTCAGCAGTATTTTCTGTTTTGAAGCTCGAAACAACAGCCAATTTTTTAGTTTAAACAAAACCAAAATAGAAAATTAGGATGAAACGGAAGGCAATCAACCATGTTCAAGAAAACGTTTTTCTGCAAAAAACTTGTAGCACATAAAGAAAGCATTTTTCGAAATATGCTGTAACTTTTACACAATCATATTGTTCTACGGACCCAACCCACAATGCTTGAAACAATTTCAACTCGAGTGAAAACAGTTTTCACAGTGAACAAAGACAAACACGAATTCATGAAAATAGCTTTTCATGCAAAAAACAATGTCTGCAATCCACACATAGCATGGCCCTGACACCACTATTGGGTATCTCACGCATATGATATATGGCGCAGCGGAAAAATAAGAACGAGATACCAACCTAGGATTTGCATATGTGTGGAAAACAAGACATAAAGAGGCCAAAGGTAACAACTTTTCACCTTTCTTTAATCGTGTGGAAAAATAAAAATTTTCTTCTTCAAGTCGAGGCGTGATCTAACAATCCTCTTGATCAAACACCACGAGAGTTGAACGTCCTGTTAGTGTTTTGCCCTAGAGGCAATCACTTGTACGTTGTATATAACACATTTTATTTCATAAAAGGCATTATTTATCTTACAGTTTCTTTAGATTACTTTTGAGTAATATAACTGTTAGATAAAGTCCCTAGTACAATACTATGTTAAGGAATTCATGATAGAGATTATGATATGAAATTCCTACTACACTATATAGTGTTAGTACTTAAATAGTCCCTAGTCATAGTATTAATGAGACATGACATCATTAATGCGTTAAGACTAGCATGTGCTAAGACTTCCTGATTTGATTAGGCGGTGGTTCTCATATCCGTGAGTATTGAGATACTCAAAGTTAACACGTGGATGCTTTTTAGTGGAACAAGTTCATTGGATGACCTAATTATGAGATAATCACATGGATAACTGTTTAGTGCCAGTGATATAATCTCAATATAGCAAACGTGCAAGTATCCTTAGACTTGAGATCTCTAAGGTACTTTGTTTTGCTGAGCCTTGTACTTTGATTCCAATCTCTGGAGCTCGATCGAGGGCCACCTATGAGATGGATATTAGGTAGATTGTGAGGTAAATGAAAGTAGTTGAGAGAGTCCATAAAGGATTCACCACTCCTAATAGTAGGGGCGAATATCTCACGGCCACTTGTAGGAATTACTACTCGAGAAATCGTTGGCCAAGGCATATGTGTATTGAAAACAGTTCCAATTGATGCACATCTAGAGTAGTGGATTCCTGGTACAAGTATAATTGTATTCAGGCCAGAATTAATATATATTCTGGCGTAAGTTGGCACTAATTCTATACTCCAAACCGAATGAGATATTATATGGTGAAAAGAGTTAATTGCACTGTAGTTTGTTATTGATGGGTTCATGTCAAGTCACTTGACTTCCTAGACTCTTGGGTGGTCATGATGTGTTGCTAGATACCGCTTGTGATCTGGGAATATGGGTTTATTAATTGATGAATTAATAAACCAATCCCGATTAGAATTAATAGGTTTAATTCGAATTAATTAAGGATTATTAATCTCAAAGACGTTTGGATTAATTCATGTTCGCTACCAATTGATCGGGAAACCTAATAGGTCACACACAAAAGAGGAATATATACTCAAGATGTTATTTGATAACATAGTGGGGTTTATTGCGAGAAAGAGAAGTTGATGTGGCTAAATTATAATTAGTTATAATTGATGGGCCAATTTGTAATTTTGAGAACTTGATGGGTTCCAATTGCAATTGTAGAATTGCAGTTGTTTGAGTGGAATTCTTAGATGATTTTATTGTTGAGGTTATTCGGGTGACCCAAGAGACACACATGAAACAAAACATGAAAACCAAAGGTCAATTGAAACAACTCCAAAACAACATAAAACCAAATGGCACACAAGAGAAAAAAGATATGATCTTTTGTTCTCTTCACCCTCTCTCTTTCGTGAGCTTCTTCATGGAGAACACAACCCTTCTTCTTCTTCTTCTTTCTCTTCTTTTTGTTTAACAAGAAGAACAAGAAAAACCCCAGCCACCATTGTTGTTTTCTTCTAGCACAGAAAATCTTGGTGCTTGAGTGTAATCCTTCGTGTGAATTTTTGTTAGAGATAATCACACACTGTGATTATAGTGGTTGGATATTCAACTCTCGTGGTGATTCTTCAAGAGGATTGCTAGATTGCGCCACAATTATCATACTTGAAGAAGGAAAGTTATGTTTTGCACACAAACAAAGAAAGGTAAAAGCTATTATCTTTGTTTCTTTGTTTTCTATATATATGTCCTGTTTTTCACACATATGCGGATCCTGGGATGGTATCTCATTTTTATTTTTCTGCTGTACTGTATATGATACGCGTGAGATACCCAACACGACCAACCACTATAACCATAGTATGTGATTATCTTTAACAGAAGTCCACACAGAGGATACACTCAAGCACGAAGTTTTCTATGCTAGTAGAAAAAATAAGTGGCAGCTAGGGTTAGGTTGCAAAAACCACAAGAGAGAGAGAAGAGAGGGTTTTGGATGGAGTTGGTTGTTCCGTGAATCTATTATCCAATAGGTCTCATGTGTATATCAATATATCACATGAAAAAACCCTTCTAAAACCACTCGAGCTGAGAATTCTAAAACCATTAGAATTCCCTAATTGTAATTGGAAAACATCAAGTTCTCACAATTACAATTTGGACCATAAATTATAACCAATTATAATATGTCCACAACAACTTCTTTTTCTCTCAATTAACCCTACCATGTTATCAAATAACATCTTGAGTATATAATCCTCTATTGTGTGTGACCTATTAGGTTTCCCAGTTAATTAGTAGTGAATATGAATTAATTCAAATGTCTTTGAGATTAATAATCCATAATTAATTAGAATTAATCCTATTAATTCTAATAAGGATTGGTTTATTAATTCATCAATAAATAAACCCATATTCCCAAATCATGTGCAGTATCGAGCAACAAACCATGACCATCCAAGAGTCTAGGAAGTCAAGTGGCTTAACATGAACCCTTCAATAACAAACTATAGTGCAATTAACTCCTTTCACCATACAATATCTTATTCGATTTGGAGTACGGAATTAGTACCAACTCCCTCCAAAATTAATTCCGGCCCGAGTACAATAGTACTTGTACTAAGAACCCACTACTCTAGATGTGTATCAATTGAAACTGTTTCCAATATACAGTCGCCTTGGCCAAGGATTTCTTGAGTAGTAATTCCTACAAATGGCCGTGAGATATTCGCCCCTACTATTTGGAGTGGTGAATTCTTTATTGACCATCTCAACTACTTACGTTTACCTCACAATGTACCCAATATCCATCCCATAGACGGCCTTCGATCTGGCTCCAGAGATTGGAATCAAAGCACAAAGCTCAGCAAACAAAGTACCTTGGAGATCTCAAGTCTAAGGATACTTACATGTTTGCTATATTGAGATTATATCACTGGCACTAAATAGTTATCCATGTGATTATCTCATAGCTAGGTCATCCAATGAACTTGTTCCATTAACAAGCATCCATGTGTTAACTTTAAGTATCTCAATATTCACGGATATGAGAACCATTGCCTGATCAAATCAGGAAGTTTAATACATGTTAGTATTAATGCATTAATGATGTCCTATCTCATTAATATTATGATTAGGGACTGTTTAAGTACTAATACTATACAGTGTTGTAGGATTCTCATATCATGATCTCTATCATGATTTCCTTAACACAATGTTGTACTAGGGACTTATCTAACAATTATTTTACACAAAAGTAAACAAAAGAAACTATGAGATAAATAATACCTTTTATTAAAGTAAAATATGTTATATACAATGTACAAGTGATTGCCTCTAGGGAATAACACTAATTGTGGTTCGAGTGGGAATTCTTCTATTCTTCTATGCTTCATTCTTCTTGAAATTCCTTGAAATTCTTTGAACCTTCTTGAACAAATTTTTATAAATTTTAAAAGATTTTTTTGAGTTTTCAAGATGTATTTTTAATGCATGTCTTTGTGCTAGATCATAAAGCATATGTTCTATATCATTTGTGGCTTATGCATCACTTTTTGCACGCACTTTGACTAAGTAGTTCTTGATCAAATGCTTTACATTATTCTTAAACTTGTTTTTTTGCTAAAATTCATCGAGCATTCTAGAACTTACTTGAATACCTCTCGAGGCAAAATAATAAAGACATTCATGATTTAACTTAGGGACGATAGTATTAGGGCTTCTTTGGATAGTTTGAGCTTTTCAAGCCTACTTATTTTATATTATTCCTAGTGCCTATTTTGAGCCTGAATTGTTAATTTCTTTCTTAAACCCGTTATTATACTTTGTCCATTACTTCTTTCTGAGAGTTTGATTTATCTTCCAAATTTTTTATTGCTTTTGATGGATAAAAGTACAAGTAGAAGAATGATGAGGGAAAATGCTTGGGTAAATGTCATGACTTGTTACTTTCAGTCATGCATCATGTATTGAGTTGGAGTTGTAAAAGAAGGAAGAAAAGAGGAAGAAAAATTGAGAAAAACAAAAAGCTGCTAGAAAATATTAGAAGAGAAAAAAAAACTAAGAAACAAAAGAAAAGATGTTTGTTGAAACAAACAAAAGCAGCATTTGAAAAGCTGAAAGAAAAAGAAAAGAAGAGCACAGGAAGAATTTTGGTTAAGTTGGAATAAGAATTGCTAAAATTTTAATGATCTTGTGCAATTTGATTGATGAGGTGAAGAACTATTGATGAAAAGAATGTAGGATTTGCTTGAACTGTGATATGATTGCTATACAAGGTTATAGGTTTTTGATTGATTTTGTAATAGGAGAGCAAGAAAAGTCTGGAATCTCTTGGTACATTTTGGTTATCCTTTTTTTGCAAACTCTCATCCTCTTTGATATTTGATTTTCCTATATCCTTCATTTGACAGTTACATTACAAACCCTTTAGCCTTACATTCCAAGCTTAAAAGTCCTACTTGACCTAAGTAGAATCATGATATGTCTCAGATTCATAGAAAGAGTGTATGAAAAGTAAGCTTATGGAATGCATATTTTTGTTGAACTAAATTCTTTCCAATGGTTTGAGAATGATGTTAAGTGCTGGGATGGTTCTACTAGTCATTATTCATGTACACAAGTCTTGCATTTGTTATGAAAAGTATAGTAGCATATGTTTTGTTGTCTTGAATAAAGAAAGCATTGAAAATATTATTTTGTAATTGATTGAGTGATTTTGTGAAAACTTATGTTTTTCTACTTGTCTTTGATACTTTCCTTAAGGACAAGCAAAGAGCTAAGTGTGGGGGAATGTGATAGGGCCTATTTTAGTCATATATTTCTAAGTTATTTGAGGCCATTTTGTGATACATTTTGTGCAATACCTGGTCATATTCCTTCATATTTGAGATTTTATCCATGGAAAGGTATTTTGTGCATTATTTCAAATTTTAGAGGTAAAATCATCGCGGAATAGAACAGAGGCGCCGCCCGCTATAGTCTGGAAGAATTAACACAAAAATCAAGAAAAATTGGAAAACAGACAGAGAGAACAGATCACAATCGGTGCTGGCCCTAGGTAGGTCAGGCGTCACCGGGTGTGCACTGGTACTGAGGCGATGCCTCGATTTTCGTTTGCATATTTGGCAATTTCCAGAGTTTTAGTATTTTTCTACTTCTATTTGGCCAGAAACCCTAGAGTGACGAATTTAGGCACTTCTAAAGCCTATTAATAGAGGGTAAACACAAGGTTAAACAATAAATTCACGGATCAAAACAAAAATCACTCAAAATCAAGGAGGAATTCATTAAATCAAGGAAGATTCTGCAAGAGAGTTTACGAAGGAAGAAGAATGAGGCTTGTCTATGAGTGCTTTCTTTTAACGTTGTTTTCATTTCTTAAACAATGATGTATTAATTATTTTATTGAATTTGACATTGTGTTAGATATTCATTATTTTTAGAGTTACTTTGATCTTTTGATTAATTGATTGTTATTCTTGGTATTTAATTATTTGTGCTGATTACGAGATTAATTTGTTGTTTCTTTCTATTAACTTGCTTAGAAAAAGGGTTGATAGTGGTCTCAATTCATTAATTGCATATTTGTTATCTATTAACTTGATTGGAAAAGGGGTTAATTGCTAAGAACTGCGCATTTAAAGGTTGATTGATATCTGCCAAGATATGGATTCATTAGTTAATTTCATGTTTTAAATTTGCCAGGATATGAAAAGGATTGTGTTTAATGTATCTTTTGGGTGAATTAGTTGAGACAGGATATGTGATGCTAATTTGTCTAGAAGATAGTGATTTCATGGATTGGAAAAGAAGTAAATCTATCTTAATCCTTCATGATACCAAGAGAATAATTAATTATGATAATGATTGGGTATTTTAAGATCATATTTGACAAAATAATGGTTTGAGTTATATAATTCTCCATCATTGACATGTATATATTCTTTTATTTTATTTTGTTTTCCTTTATTATTCTTTTTCACTTTATTGAGTCGGTTAAACAATGAAAGAAAAGTGATTAAGGCATACTTGTTCCTTGAGGATCGATACTCGTTTTAAACCCTATGCTATGCTTAATGATGAGTACGCTTGCTCATATGCGTAATTTAGAATTAACGTTTTAATTTAAACTTGATTGGGAATGTGCTTATTTTTATATGATTTTTATACCCAAATTCAAACACATCAACTAAGAAAGTCCATAATTGCCTACCCCTATAACATCTAAGTGTCTGCGAAATACCTTTTCAGTCAAAGGCTTGGTAAAGGGATCTCCTAGTTTATTGATAGAGGAAATTTGATCAACCACAATCTCCAGTTTTTAGATGAACTCCCAAATGAGGTGATACTTACTCTCTATGTACTAGCCCTTCCGATGGTTTCGAGGTTCCTTGTATTGTGACACCGCAACAGTGTTGTCACAATAAGTTGTGATAGGCCTGTCCATGTGCGGTACTACTCTAAGTTATGTGAGAACTTTCGGAGCTATATAGCTTCTTTAGAAGCTTCTGAAGCAGCAACGTACTCAGCTTCCATGGTAGAATCAGCAATGCAGGAATGCTTGGTACTCCTCAATGAAATAGCTCTTCCAGACAAAGTGAAGTCATATCTACTAGTGGATTTTCTTTCAACTTTATCCCCCTGGAAGTCTGAGTCTATATAACTGGTAGGAACCAAATCATCTGCACGATATACAAGCATATAATTTCTCGTTTCCTTGAGATATTTTAGTATGTGCTTGATGGCTTGCCAGTGACATTCCCCTAGGTTTGACTGATATCTACTAACCAAGCCTACAACCAAAGCATAAGGGATCCAGCTCATTTTTTGCTTGTCTTCCTATATCTGCGGACACTGCTTGGAAGATAATGGATAATCTATGTTTAAAGGTTATAATAGCCTCTTTACATTTATCCATGTTGTACTTGATCAACATCTTATTAATATAAGCAGACTGGGGTAAGCCTGACATTCTCTACTTCCTATCTCTAAGAAGCTTAATACCTAGAATGCAGCTAGCTTCCCCCAAGTCTTTCATGCTAAATTGATTACATAGCCAAACCTTAACGGATGACAATATCCCTATATCATTTCTAATGAGTAGAATATCATCCACATAAAATACCAAGAAAATCACTTTGCCACTGTCTGATTTTTCTATACACACATGGTTCATCCACAGTTTGAATGAAACCATAAGCTTTTACAGTTTCATCAAAACGTATGTTCCATGCTTGCGATGCTTGCTTAAGTCCATAGATGGCCTTCTTAAGCTTATAGACCATTTGTTTTGAGTTCAAGCAACAAAACCTTCTGTCTATGACATACAGATGTATTCACTAAGATAGCCATTTAAAAATGCTATCTTGACATTCATTTGCTATATCTCTTAGTCATAATGACATGCGATGGCTGTGAGAATTCGGATAGATATAAGTATGGCTACTGGTGAAAAAGTTTCCTCATAATTGATCTATTATTTTTTAGCATAACCTTTAGCAACCAACCTTAACTTATAGATTCCAACCTTTCCATCTATTCCTCTCTTCCTCTTGTATATCTACTTACACTTAATGGGTTTTATCCTATCAGTTGCAGTGACAATATCGTAGACTTGATTGAGGTACATAGACTCAATCTCAGCATTCATGACTAGCTGCCATTTGTCTACATCAGTGACAACAATAGCCTCTTTGTATCTAATAGGATCTTATTCCTGATGATCAGAGACTAGATCATAGATCTCTCCAGTCCACTTTTTTGGAACGCTTGTGATCCTCCCACTACGATGAGGCTTAGTTTGTATAGGAACATCTGGTAGTGTTTCTCTTAGTTCCTCGATCAGAGTATTAGAAGTATCTGAAGTTGCATCGGTAACCAACTTCTCTTCTAACTCTATTCTACTTGAACCCGTGGCAGATGTAACTTGTTCATTCTCTAAGTATCTAGCATTAGTACTAACAAGTACCTTATGTTCTTGAGGATGATAAAAATATCCACCTCTCGTTCCTTTTAGATACCTAATGAAATAGCATAACTCTGATCTTGGTTCTAGCTTACTTTTATTTGTTAGCACATAAGCTGGATAACCCCATATATTGAGATGGTTCAAACTGGGCTTTCGTATAGTCCACATCTCATAGGGGGTCCTAGACACTGCTTTGGAAGGCACCAAGTTTAAAATATATGCCGTTACTTCTAAGGCATATCCTGAAAAATAAATAGGAAGAGATGCATGACTCATCATACTTCTGACTATTTCTATCAAAGTTTTATTTCTTCTCTCAACTACACTGTTCTACTGGGGAGTCCTAGACATAGTTAACTAAGATACTATGACATGATGTACCAAGTAATCCTTAAACTTGCCGAGGAGGTACTCTCCACCACGATCCGTTCTCAAAGTTTTAATTATTGTACATGTTTGACGCACCACTTCAGCCTTAAACTCCTTCAATTTATCAAAAGAGTTAGACTTATGCCTCATCAGATAAATATAACCAAAATGAGTGTGATCATCTGTGAAAGTGATAAAGTACTCGTATTCTCCCTTAGCTGGCGTTGTCATCAGACCACAAACATCCGAATAAACTTGTGCTAGAATTCCTATGGTGCTATCCACCTTTTTTGTAAAGGACCTTTTGGTCATTTTACCTTTAAGGAAAGATTCACATTGAGGCCATTCTTCCATTCTCAATGAACCTAAAGGCCCATCACGGATCACCTCTGAATCCGATTGAGATTTATATGTCCTAATCTTAGATACCATAAATACGAGTCATTTCATATGGCCTTTCCCTTTTTATTATCAAGTTCAATTTGAATATTATTTACTTAATTTCTAATAGGATGTATATAAAAGAGATTTCCATACATGTTTCCTGCACAAATTAAATTACCATTTCTACTGATGGAAATGCCAGAATGGAAAGAAATAAAATATCCTTGATTTAACAATTTAGAAACTGAAATTAAATTCAGTTTAAAATAAGAAACATATAAAATATCTTTTAAATTAACTTCCTATTACAAAAAAAAATAAGGTCTTGATCTCCTACTGCTTTAGCCCATATTTTTGCTCCATTACCTACTTGAAGTCCATGCTCACCCTTGCTAAGTCTCTTTGTCCTTCTAAGCCCCTATAAGGAGTTACAAACCTGGTCAGTGGCTCAAGAATCCACTATCCAGGAAGATGTTGATCCAACCATTAAAAAATACTCTAGGTATAGAGTAATACCTAAAGTAGACTTGGCTAAAAAGTCTAGACAATCTTTCTTCCAATACCCCTTCTTGCCATACTTAAAGCATTTGCTTTTGGGTAGTCTGTTGGGCTTGGTATGACCAGATGCTTTGGGCTAGGCCCCTGCGTTTTTCTGGGCCTTCATCTTCTTGAATTTCTTAGGCTTTGTCTTAATTCTAGAAGTTGTAAAACAAGAGACCAAAACCTTTGACACGGGTTTCATGATCTACTTTGCTACCTGGAGCTCTTTCATAAGCTCCGTAAGATTCATATCCAACTTGTTCATTATGTAGTTCATCTTTCATAAGCTCTCAGGATCAATTGTTGCACCTAGGATCTCAACCTTCTCGAAGTAAGCAATCATCTTGAGCAAATGCTCTCGAACCAATGCCCCCTTAGCCATCCTAGTGTTCATGAGTGCCCTAAGATCTTCCTATCTTGTGGGTTGGCTCTTGTCAAGAAATATGGTACGCAATGATAAATTCATGTCGTACGCAGTGGCCATGTTGTCATGCTTAGATTAGAGCACACTAAACATTGAAACCAACATATAGCAGTTAGCCATCTCATTAGCTTTCTTTCATAACTTCTTGGCCTCTTACTCCTGATTAGTAGATTCTTCCCTAACCATAGGATAGGAATCAGTAAAAATATACTTGTACTCTTCGGTAGTGAGTACTATGTTTAGATTCCTCTTTCAATCCACATAATTTGGGCCTGTCAACTTATTCTCCTTGATAATGATTGACAATGGACTGAAACCAAACATTTCTGAAATATTGCGAAAAACATTCATTTTGTTTGTAAAAAATGGACATTTCTTTATATTATTTCTTTGATAATAGATAACTCTTAAAACCATTATCAAAAATATAAATAGTTTGGCTCTTAGAAAAACTAACAGAGCTTTGTAAGAAGATTAATAGCATTCTAAGTTAAGTGTATAACCATCATGAATCAAAACATCCTTAATAGGTAATGGCCTAGAAAATGTTCCACCGATAGGATGACCACTGATTCATACCACCTACAGGTAATCTAGTGCTAAAAACCTCCAACGTAGGTTGGTTATCCCAACGAATACCCTAGGCTTTTAATTTTACTCTTCCATTAGTTTTATATACTTGTGAAAATCCATCCTATAGGGAGTCAAGCTCAGAATGACACGAGAAAATTCACTATCTCTAACAAGAGTTGTGATGGAAGCCATGGGGTTATTGGAACCTCTCTCCCACTTAATATTTTATTAAAAATAGAGTTTTCATCCAAAAACATTTTCTACAATTGCATGGTTTCATTAACTTTAGTAAAAAACTAAAATTCAATATTATTCTCTATGTTAAGGATTAAATCCTTTGAGAGAATAAACTATGAATTTATTTTACTATTCTAAGTTAATAACTAAGTAAAACTTTATTAAATAGCCTCAAGTTCAACATTATTCTTTATTACAAGGATTGAATCCTTTAAGAGAATAAACCATGAACTCTTTTATTTTAATGTTTCTTAGAATAAAATGTTTTATCATAAAACCATTCTATCTAGTGAGACTTTGGTCTCACAAGAACTTGCACATTTGATCACAAAAATAAAATAAGCATGATAGCAAAAGTAAACTTTTTCATGCTCAAACTATTCATTTATTCTTAAGTGACCAAATAGCAAATTAAACATCATGAATTTCAAAATTAATGATCTTGTTTAATCGCAAGTAGGTTCCATCCTTTCCTACTCATTTTCATGCAAATTATTCATCCATAGATAAAAAAAGCTATTGCAAAAAATTAACCTCATACAATGGTTTCAAAACATGATTACACTAAGAAAAAATTGAGGTACAGAACTTTAGCACTACTCTTCCTTTTCTTGGACAGAATCGCACGCATCCGCCTCTAAGCAGAATGGACCTGGCACCTGGTCCTTTTAGCCCACCTGGCGTCGGGTCTGTTCTATTTCTTCAAAACCTTCTAGCTGGACAGAGTGGACCTGGTGCTAGTCCATTGGACCCACTTGGCGCTGAGTAGGCTCTATTTCTCTATCCGACTAAGTACAATGGACTTGGCGTCGAGTCTATTGGGCCTACATGACGCCAGGCATAAAACCATGCCTTTACATGTACCTATGCCTCTAAACATGAGGCGTATATCGCATCTACTCAAAACTAGAAAAATAATGGGAAAATCATTAGAATACATGATCCTATGCCTCTAACTGCGAGACATACATGAACTCTAGAAACCAATATATGAAGGATCGCATGAAATCACAAAAAAATTCATTTTAAATAGTAAAGAAACCATTTTTTCCAATTTTTAACCCTAGTACATGCTCTAAGATGACAACCGTGGCTCTGATACCGATTGAAGGATAAAAAATAGAAAACATCAAAGAAAATGTAGCAAAAAATTTTCAGTTTTTCGATCTACATCTAGAAGAGAGTACTTATTTTTCTTGATTGGTCACTGATGAACCAACAAGGTGCCAAGTTGTACTAGATTAGAAAACGGAAATGAGGCGTTAGCAGTTCGACCGGTATTCCTGTCAATCTTCTACTCCTACGCATCAAACTTCTCCAAGCTTCTTTTTTTAGTCTTTCAAAGTATGACTATACCTTGATGTTGGATTAGCTTGGTGAAAGCTTTTTCTTTAGATAACCAAGATCCTCTCAAAGAGAGAAAGAAAAGAATAAAGAAAAAACAAAAGGAAGGGTGGCTGCACACGAGAGAGAGAGCTTGACCAAAACCCTACCTCTCTACCCTATAAATTTCGGCCACTGTAGGGCTTAATGAAGCCGTAGTGGGCCGAAACACATTAAGCCCAAATGGGCTTCGTGTTGGGCTCATAAACTAGTCCAAAACTGGTCCAATCTTCTTCATTAAGTAATTATCTTTTCTGGGCATCATTAAATACTCAAGACTAATTAAGAAATTTTAATTAGACTCTTAATATATGTCAACATATATTAGCCCAGTTAATTAATTTATTCCAATCCAATTCTCTTAATTAATTAATTATCTTTTTTGGGCCTTAAAAAATCCAAGACTGATTAATTAATTCTAATTGGACTCTTGGAATAAATTTTATTTCTCTTCCAGATAATTGTCTATTAAGCTTAGATTGTGTCTAAACAACACCAAGGTAACTTGAGCTACTCCAGAGACCAAGAGGCATATTATTCATTCCTACTAAATGACCAAAATGCCCTTATTATTAAATAACTGTATTTTATCATTTTAAATATTCTCATTTATTATCATATGAAAATATTGACTCCAAGAATAATATTGCTAAAGTAATATCTCCGACCTATAGGTGTAATGACAGAAATACCCCTTTATGTAACACCTATAAATAAGATAGGATAAATGTACTAATACACATCTCAAAGACATCTACCATCTTAGATCTCTAGTCCGATAATCCATAACTCACTCGAATGCACTTATCATTGGAAGCTATCCCAAAAACACACATTCTAGAGTCACGTTCCCAGGGCTCTGAATTATTAGATTATCCTGGACAATCACAAGAGGGTATTTAACTTCACAAAGTAAAGCATAGAAACTCTGTTGCATGAGTTTGTCTTAACTAACTAGAGTAATATACCCAACGTACAAGGTAATTGATCTCACAAAAGAAATCTCACCGAATAGACATCAAAGTACAAGACCCTAACTTCACCAAAACACCAACTCATACTCAAGTATGATGGAATCCGTTCATGCTGTAGCAGTAATAGTCTGATCTCTATAATTATAGTACTTTAAGAGAGACCACTACTATAGGTCCAGTTCTACGTATTTGTAATACACTTATACCAATGATGTGAATGAACTACTTACTAATTCAAGGTAAACCATTCCTCATTGGAACTTATGGAATAATAGTCTCATATTAATGAAATGTCCAGTTCCATTAAATGACTAAGAACTCAAATTTACTTGTATGATAAGTACCCATGGTCTATACTTTATTGTGAAGAACGACCCAATACATAGACTATTACTTGTCATACTTGGACCTTAAATTTACAATAATATAATAAACAAATCAAATTGAATGACCAAACATTTAGTGGACTTGGCATTGAGTCTATTGAACCCATCTGGTGTCGGGTTTGCTATGTTTCTCTAAGAACTCCACCTGGGCAAAGTGGACTTGGCTCGGGTCTATTGGACCCACCTAGCGCTGGGTCTACTTGCAATATTTTTACACATAATACATAGTCATTGAAGGTATATTTTCCAACATTTGCCCATTGGTTCAGTTGATTTGCTGGCTTTCAGAGTTTTAGTCATGGCAGATGAGATTTTAAGGGTATTATTTCTATGGTTTTGGCTTGAGGGCGATGTGTATAGGAAATAGAGAGAGATGATGGTTTCATATTTAGAAAAAGAAAATAATTTAAGGTGAGTTTGAAATCTTATGGATTTTACGAGGTATTGAATAGATAAGTACAATCTAGTACATTGAAATAGGTGATTTTCAGAGTCTTGAGAAGATATTTTAACAGAGAGAGAGTATATGCGGCTGAAGAGAAAAAAAAAAGATGCAGATATTTAAAGTTTGAAAATTTTGAAACGTTTGGGAACAGAAATCTTTCATCTAATTTGTCAATCCAAATGTGGATTACAACTGGCAGTAAGATGATTCAATTTTTTATTAGAAACTCAGTCCAAAATGACTATCAAATTTTGTCAAAGGGTATTTTGATTTGAGAGTTGTTTCTAGTGAAGTTTAGTTTTGGATTCACATTTCATAAATTCAGTGTAATACCCCACTATCTAGGCCTAACAGGGCGGGGGATGTCACCTCATCTAAAGGGCAAGGGATCTTTATAAAACTAGGTCACACCAACGAAAGTAAAAATAATACTTTAAAAATTGAACTTGTTATAACCCAAAAATTCAGGAACAAATCCAAAATAAATTATTCACTATCATCTCTCAAAGAAACACATAAAATAAATAACACAAAGTCTTCAAAGCAGGTAACAATCTAGCTACTCATCTCCACAGCAGGATCGACCTGAAAACATAGCATAAAAGTTGATGAGATAAAAATCTCAGTACGCCCGTATGTGCTTTGAGTGTTTCAAGTAAAATAGTTCATGTATGCAAATTGTAAACATTGTATAAAAGAAAATGCTGGCAAGCAATAAATAAGGATTAAAAATAAAGAGTGGTGTTTTGCTTTTCAAACTATACATGTGCACAATAAATACAACTACTCAAATAGGTAGCCATGTGTTACCACACGTTGGGCCCCATGACTATATAACGGTCTAAATGCCACACTTTGTGCAGACTGACAAAAAGGTAGGTGATCAGTCTACCGGGTAAGATACTCCTCATTCTCTACACCCAAACATACCAGTTGTCCACTCCAGAAACACATAGTCCACTTGACTGAAACTTGCTAGCTCAGACCGTCATGACTAAGTAGTACTGTCACTTCTCTAAGTTGAGTTCATCTTCTAGAGGTGGCCTCCTACCAGAAGACTCGCTCTTACTCTTCAAAACTAGTACTACTAGCCTACCTTTATTGAATACTCAACGTTGATTATGCCACTTGGGATAAAACGGATAAAACATTGCTTTACTTAGAAATAGAAATTAAGGATTTCTAAAATTCGTGTCAAAGTGGGTTTTTAGAAAGAGTTTAGTGTTTGTACAAAACTGCTTGTTTGATTTTCAAATGATTTGTTTGACTGAACAAGAAAGGAAACAGTCATTAATTGCCTTTACAAAATAAGTGTCCATACACTTCGCGTTTGGCTTGCTATAGTAACCTTTTGTTATCAAATAAGTTTATGCAGGAGCTTACCTGATCCTTTGCTTGCAAATTCACAAATCTTCCAAAGCTGACCTAACCCCATCAGGGGTAAACATAAGTCATATGGTTATCCTCAAGCTATATTCGCTTCCATAAATAATCCTAGTTCAACTTATTACAATCACAACCCTAATGTCCTAAGCTTTAAGGCTAGATGATAAAGGATTTTATAAAATAAGTTTAGCTTGATAAGTGAAAATAACTAGGGGTTGTAAAATAATTAATAATATACTATAGGTTCAAATACAAATCTTGAGTGTTGTTATTAATAAATAAAATAGGGTTTAATTGATAAAGAATCCAAAGTCCTAGATGATATTATTAAAATAAATAATAAATTATTACTAATCTCTTACTTAATAATTAATAGATAGAAAATAATAAATAAATTTTATTAAATTTTGATCAATAAATAATAAATAAATTTCAATAGTTTTTATGAATATATGGCCTACAAGATTAATATTTTACCTATTATTATTATTATTTATATAAAAGGCTTTATTTATTATTAGTATTATATAAATATATATATATATATATATTATCTTTAATAAAAGATATCATTTATTTGGCTAAAATATTACTATTCCATTTAATATTCCAATTCCAACTTCTTAGGGTTTTTGAAATCTTTGGAGGAAATCATAATATTAAAATTGGCCAATTAAAATAGCTTAGGATCAACAAGGTCATGATCATAATTTTCCTATTGCTAACAAGAATCATGAACATAAACTCCAACATCAATCAACAAACTATTCTATTCATGAATAAAGGCTTAAATCCATACCTATTATCACATGGCCAAATCTCTACTAAGCGTAATCATATCCATGGCTTCAATGAAAACAAGAACATAATACCCTATTCACCAAAGCCGACATAATATCTAGCATGCTTAAACATTCATACTCACTAAAGACACAAAGGACATGCATCGATCCACAAGAAATTTCATAAAACTTAACCGTGGCCAAACATTCTCATGCTCCAATCTCAATTCCTTCAAACATAAGCATATACTCAAACCCCAATCATATTCTATCCCTTTCCATCAACATCTAAGAGACATGACTTTAGAATTAAAGAGAATGTTAAAGAGAAATACTTGGTTGATGACTATCTCGATGAAGATTTAAGGAGATCCACATGCTTAGGAGGCTTGAATCGCCCAAGAAAGAAGAAGAAAGATAGCAATGGTTGTAGCAACCATTTTGGCTGAGATAGAGAGAGAGAGAGAGAGAGAGAGAGAGAGAGAGAGAGAGAGAGAGAGAGAGAGAGAGAGAGAGAGAGAGTATTAGTATGACATGTTAAAGATTGAAGGGAAGAAGATGAACAAATTGTTCTTGGTTACCTTGATGGTGTTCTTGAGAATTCAAGAAAAATTCTGGTTTTTTATCCGATTGCAAATTTTTGTTTTCGATATTTGATGTTATAAAATCTAGAAATGGACTCTAGGGAGTGAGTAGGTGTGATATGGAGTTTTTGGAAGGGATTGAAGGTGTTTAGAGTGGTCTTAGGCTTGAAGAAATGTAGTGTGTATTCTTGGTGTTCTTGGAGAAATAGAGAGAATTGGAAAGAAAGTGCTAGACAAAATGCTGAAGGTATTGGCCAAATGATTGAGGGATTTATGTGATTTGATTTTTAGATTAGGGAGAAGAGGGAAATCTGGTTGTTTATGGAGTGTTTTATGGTAGAAGAAACAGCTTTGTTTTTGGCTTGTTAAGCATCGAAGCTGTCCAGAATTTTTTTTCTGGTTTGCACAGCTTTGTGCAATCCAATTTTGGCAAAGAATTTCAGTCTTCAAGCTGAATAAGTTGGCCATTTTTCTAGCAGCATTTAAGTAAGAAAGATGGTTTGAAGGCTATACTATCCAAGAACCTGGAAAATTTTCAAATTGCTTCCATGAAGAAGATAAGCACTATGGAGTGGAGTTTGAAGGTTCAACCATGGAGATTAATTCTCTTGGGAACCTTCCTTAACTCCTTTCCCATTTTCAGTCAAAACTCTGTCCTCTAAGATCCATTTTTGAAATTTCAAGACCAAAAATCCTTGCTAAAATTTGCTGGAATTAAAACATAGATTTAGATAAATTGAACAACCTTAATTGGTAAAGAATTTAAGGTATGCTAGGAAATAAAAGGACATGAATCTCTTAAGAATTCTTGTAGGGCATAAGAATAGGATTAGGATATTCCCTTCATATCTCTCCTAGGACAACACTCCTATTTCTACTTATGGAATGCAAGGGCCGGAAAAAAAAAAAAATTCAACCTGAAAAAAATAACCATGATAAAACTTATATGATAGGATTTGAACTCAAGACCTTAGAGATTAATTCCAAAGCTCTAACCACTAAACCACAACAACTCTTGTTCTTATTTTCTCTCCCAAATATTCTTCCTATTTAATCCTCAAGCTATCTTCCTATTTTGACCTCAAGCAAAATTACCATTTTACCCTTCCTACTCAATAAGCACAACTAAGCCTTCTAGACTATAAATCATTATTCCAAAGCACATAAAATTATTCATATATATATATATATATATATATATATATATATTCACGCAAGAAAATATGACATGCATCCCGACCCCCTTACTCTAGGGTTAGCTTTAGATGGGGTTTCATATTCAATATCCCACATCTTTATCCAAAATTAGACTTCGTCAACATCCTGCTAGAACCAACAGTTTACTCCAAAGAATATTAAATTCATAATCACATAATTCCTGAACCTCTTCTTAGATGATTGAATCTATCTTCAACCAATGGTTTGGTGAATATGTCTGCAAGTTGAACATTAGTAGAAATAATATTTAACACAATCATTACCTTTAAACACATGATCTCAAATGAAATGATGTTTAATTTCAATGTGCTTAGTTCAAGAGTGCTGAATAGGATTTTTAGTTAAATATATAGCACTAGTGTTGTCACACAAAATGGGAACACACTTAGAATCAAGGCCAAAATCAAGTAAAGTATGTTTCGTCCATAACATTTGAGCACAACAACTTCCTACAGCTATATATTCAACTTTAGTTGTTGAGAGAGACACACAAGCTTATTTCATGCTGTACCAAGACACTAATAAATGTCCAAGAAACTAACGTGCCTAGTTGTACTTTTTCTTTCAATTTTTTATCCTGCATAATTTGCATCAGTGTATCCTATAAGACCAAAAGAGTTTGTTTGAGGATACCATAATCCATAATCATGTGTCCCATTCAAGTATCTAAAAATACATTTTACAGCGTAGAAATATAACTCCTTGGGACAGGATTGGAATCTTCCACAAAAGCAAACCGAGAACATGATATCAGGATAGCTAGCAGTGAGATATAGAAAGCTTCCAATCATACATCGATATTCTAAATCATATACCTTCTTAACCTTTTCATATTTGTTAAGCTTTTGAGAGTTGCTCATATGTGTACATATTTCCTTTCCTTGATTCATTCCGAACCTTTTGAGCAATTCTTTACCATACTTAGCTTAATTTAGAAAGATCCCATCCTTGGTTTACTTTATTTGTAGCCTGAAAAAGAAGTTGAATTCTCCCATCATATTCATCTCAAACTCTTGCTGCATGGTCTTAGCAAATTTCTTACATAGAGATTCATTAGTAGCCCAAAAAATGAAGTCATCAACATATATTTTAACAATGAAGAGATTGTTAGATTTTTTAGCTTTGATGAACAATGTAGTGTTAATAACACCTCTTGAAAAACCTTTAGAAATGAGAAATCCCCAAAGTCTTTCATACAAAGCACGAGGAGCTTATTTTAAACCATAAAGAGCTTTTGAAAGTTTGAAGACATGATTTAGAAAATGTTCATGAATAAAGCTAGGGGTTTGCTCCACATAGACTTCTTCAATAAAACCATTTAAAAAGGCACTTTTAAAACCCATTTGATAGACAAGCAACATTCTAATAGATTCTTGTCTAGCCACTGGTGCAAATGTTTATCATAGTCAATGCCCTTCTCTTGATCAAATCCTTAAGTAGTAAGTCTAGCCTTGTTTCTAATAACAACACAATGCTCATTAAGTTTATTTCTAAAAACCCACTTGGTGCTAATCACAGGATGGTCAAGTGGTCTAGGAATAACTTTCCAAATTTAATTTCTCTCAAATTGAATTAATTTTTCTTGTAAGGCCATAACGAAAGAATCATCACACAATGACACAACAATGAAATCAGGTTCAATACTTGAAAATAAGGCGAGATTATTAATAAAGTACATTATGATTTTTACACAATAGCTCAGATCAATGATAATTTATTCTTTTGGATATCCGAGTTTGTATTTCTATTCCTTTGGTAGACATTGATTAGCTTGATCTTCAACTTTTTGCTCACTATCCTCAACTTCTTGTTCTTCCAATTCTTCTTCTTTAGTATGGTTGTCAAGCGATGGAGCCTTGTGATGTTCAATGACATTTTCCTTTGAAGTACCAACATCATCATTATCTCTTCTAGACGAATATCTATCAGATTAATCAAATATAACATGTACGGATTTGATAGGGGCTAAATTAGTTATGTTTTTCCAAGTTATTTGAGGTTCTTTTGTGATATATTTTCTTCAATAACTAGTCATATTCTTTCATATTTGAGATTTTATCCGTGGAAAGGTATTTTGTTCATTATTTTAGATTTTTAGGGTAAAACGAAACAAAAACGTCGCAAAACAGATTAAACGCGGCGCCGGCCAGGGCACTGGAACCGGCGTCGGCCATGCACTATTGGCACGAATTTCAAAGCAATAGAAAAATTAGTGAAACAGAGCAAAACAGAGTGGAACTGGCGCCGGCTCCAAGAGTCAAGGTGGCACCGGCTGCATTCTAGTCTTCATTGTGCAAAATTCGGAGAAAAATCGATGAACGAGTAGAGAAGCAGAACACAACCGGCGCTAGCTCTGAGAGCCAAGGCGGCACCGGCTGTGCCCTGAAGATAAGGTGGTGCTTGATTTTTTTTACACGATTTTTGATAATCTGTGGAGTTTTAGTATCTTCCAACTTTTACTCGGCCAAGAACTCTGTACCTACGAGTTTAGGCATTTTTGAAGCCTATAAATAGATAAAAAAAAACACAAGGAAAAAGGAGAGAATTCATGGATCATCATAGAAAATCACTCAATCAAAGGAGGAATTCTTCAATTCAAGGAGGGTTGTACAAGAAGGTCTTCAAAGGAAGAAGAAGGAGGCTTGTCTATGAGTGCTTTCTTTTACTTGGTTTCTTTTTCTTGAATAATGATATGTTAATTGTTTTATTGTAATTTGACATTGTTTTAGATATTCATGATTCTTAGAGTTATTTGACCTTTTGATTAATTGATTGTTATTCTTGGTATTTGATTACTTGTTATTCTTGGTATTTGAAGATAGGGGTTCATGGATTGGACAAAGAAGTGAATCTATATTATCTTTCATGATGCCAAGAGAATAATTAGTTATGATAAAGGTTAAGTACTTTAGGTCATGTATGTCAGGATAATTGTTTAAGTTACATAATTCTACATCCTTGACATGTATATATTTTTATTTTCTTTTCTTTTATTTTATTTTATTTATTTTTCACCTTATCGAGTCGGTTAAATAATGAAAGAAAGGTGATTAATGTCTACTTGTTCCTTGAGAATCGACACTTGTTTGAACCGTATGCTCGGTTAATGATGGGTACGCTTGCTCATATGTGTGATTTAGGTTGAACGTTTTAATTTAAACTTGATTGAGAATGTACTTAGTTTTTGTATGATTTTTACACCCAAATCCGGACACATCAAGTTTTTGGCGCCGCTGTTGGGGAACAATAGCATGAAAGCTTGGATTTTGTTGATTTAACCATGTAAATATGTAAATAAATAAATACGTAAATATGTACAATTTTTCTTTTTGCAAAAAGGGGCTATCCGTTGTATCTTGTGTATCTTATGTATGCCTTTGTAATCTAACTTGCTAACTTTGACTATGTTTAATTTGACTAACAAGTTCTTGTAATTTTGTTTGAATTATGAATTCTATTATTTAACTTTCTTCTTGTCTTTGCTAGGTGTTAGCCTTGGTACATGATCCAATGACCTGAAGGTGATATAGTAGATTTCGTTTTGTTTCATTTTTATTTCTTTCTTCATGAATTAAATTACATTATTCATCATTGCTGCATGTTCCTCATTTTTATTTCATTTTTCACCAAAAAAAAAAAAAATGGTGGTGCGGGCACCTCTGCATCAGCTAATGATGATGCGGAGGGCTGATAATGCTAGTCTATATCCTCTCGATAACTCTTGTTTTTCCTTTCCCTTTTAATTTTTTTTTTATTTAGGTTTTTTCCTATGTACTATGTTCTTTCTGTTGTTTTTGCTTTATTTTTCTTTTCTAGTTTTTATGCTTTGATGTGCTCTTTTGTATTTTTCCTTTTAGGTACTTTGCCACTGCCTCATTCTTCAAGCATTCAGCTCTTGTACCGTACAATGCGAAATGAATGGAAGTTTATTTCTCTTATCTCTTCTCCTTTATATTTTTAGTCCCATGGTATGGTTAATTTTTTGTTATATTTATTTGGCCATTGAAGACAATGTCCAGTTTAAGTGTGGGGGAGTGATTTGATTGACAATTCTTCTATGCATATAATTTAGCCTTCTTGGAAACATTTTGAGCAAAATTTTCACAAATTATTCTGATTTTCTAGAGATTTCAAGACATATTTTTAATGCATGTCTTTATGATGGATTATAGAGCATATGTTCTAGATCATTTATGGCTTATGCATGACTTTTTGCACGCACTTGGACGAAGTAGTTCTTGATCTAATGTTTTGCATTATTCTTAAACCTGTTTTTCTACTAAAATTCATGGAGTATTCTAGAACTTACTTGAATATTTCTCGAGGCGAAATAAGAAAGACAGTCATGATTTAACTTAGGGATTATAGTAATAGGTCTTCTTTGAATAGTTTAAGCTTTTCAAGCCTACCTATTGCCATGTTATCCCTAGCACCTATTTTGAGCCTAAATGGTTGATTTCTTTCATTAAAACCCATCACAATATTTTTTGTCCATTACTTGTTTATGAGAGTTTGAATGATTTTCCAAATCTTTATGCTCTTGATGGATGAAAGTATGTGTAAGAAAATGTTGAGGAAGAATGTTGGGATAAAGATCATGACTTATTACTTTCAGTCATGGATCAATAATGAGTTGAGTTGGAAAGAGGAAGGAGGAAAGGGAAGAAAGGAAGAGAAGAAAAAGAAAAGAAAGATTGAAAACAAGAAAAGAAAAGAAGAACAGCAGTAAGAGTGAAAAGAATGAAAATTAAGTTGAAAAGAAAAAGAGAAGAAAACAAAAAGCTACTAGAAAGAATGAAAAAGAGAGAAGAAGTAAGAAAAAACAAAAACGGTAGCAGTGATGAAAAAGAAGAGTTGAAAGAAAAAGAGAAATGTAGGATTTGCTTGAGTGGAATTGTAATTGGTATATAAGGTTATGGTTTGATTTATTTTTGGAATAGGAGAGCAAGAAGAGTTGGAATTTATTGCTTCATTTTGTTTATCCTTTTCTTGCGAACTCTCAGTTTCTTTGACTTTTGATTCTCCTATATCCTTCATTTGATAAGCTACATTACAAGCAATAATTTGTAATGTAAGACTTTAACCTTACATTACAAGCTTGAAAGTCCTACTTGATCTAAGTAGAATCATTATGTGTCTCGGATTAGTGGAGAGAGTGTATGAAAAGTAAGCATATGGAATGCATATTCTTTTTGAACTAAATTCTTTCCAATGGTTTGAGGATATTGTGAAGTATTGTGATGGTTCTATTGAGTCATTTATCACTAACACAAGTCTTGCATTGGTTGTGAAAGATGTAGTATCATGTGTTTTATGTTCTTGAATGAAGAAAGTGTTGAAGATATGGTTTTGAAATTAATTGAGTGGTTTGTTAAACCTTGTGTTTTCCTACTTGTCTTTAATACTTTCCTTGAGGACAAGCAAAGAGCTAAGTGTGGGGGAATATGATAGGGGCTAAATTAGTTATGTTTTTCCAAGTTATTTGAGGTTCTTTTGTGATACATTTTCTTCAATAACTAGTTATATTCTTTCATATTTGAGATTTTACCCGTGAAAAGGTATTTTGTTCATTATTTTAGATTTTTAGGGTAAAACGAAACAAAAACGTCGCAAAACAGATTAAACGCGGCGCCGGCCAGGGCACTGGAACCGGCGTCGGCCATGCACTATTGGCACGAATTTCAAAGCAACAGAAAAATTAGTGAAACAGAGCAAAACAGAGTGGAACTGGCGCCGGCTCCAAGAGTCAAGGTGGCACCGGCTGCATTCTAGTCTTCATTGTGCAAAATTCGGAGAAAAATCGATGAACGAGTAGAGAAGCAGAACACAATCGGCGCTAGCTCTGAGAGCCAAGGCGGCACCGGCTGTGCCCTGAAGATAAGGTGGTGCTTGATTTTTTTTACACGATTTTTGATAATCTGTGGAGTTTTAGTATCTTCCAACTTTTACTCGGCCAAGAACTCTGTACCTACGAGTTTAGGCATTTTTGAAGCCTATAAATAGATAAAAAAACACAAGGAAAAAGGAGAGAATTCATGGATCATCATAGAAAATCACTCAATCAAAGGAGGAATTCTTCAATTCAAGGAGGGTTGTACAAGAAGGTCTTCAAAGGAAGAAGAAGGAGGCTTGTCTATGAGTGCTTTCTTTTACTTGGTTTTCTTTTTCTTGAACAATGATATGTTAATTGTTTTATTGTAATTTGACATTGTTTTAGATATTCATGATTCTTAGAGTTATTTGACCTTTTGATTAATTGATTGTTATTCTTGGTATTTGATTACTTGTGCATATTACGAGATTAATTGGTTGGGTCTTCCTATTAACTTGCTTGGACAAAGGGGTTGATGGTGGTCTTGATTCATTAGTTTCGTATTTGTTGGCTTTTAACTTGCTTGGATAAAGTGGTTAAGAGTAGGGACAAAGTAATTAAAGGTTAATTGATGTCTGCCAGGATATGGATTCATTAGTTAATTTCATGCATAATTTGCTAGGAATGGGAATTAAATAAAGGATTATGGTTAATGCATCATTTGGGTAAGACTGGTTGAGACAGGATATGTGATGCTAAGTTACCTAGAAGATAGGGGTTCATGGATTGGACAAAGTAGTGAATCTATATTATCTTTCATGATGCCAAGAGAATAATTAGTTATGGTAAAGATTAAGTATTTTAGGTCATGTATGTCTGGATAATAGTTTAAGTTACATAATTCTACATCCTTGACATGCATATATTTTTATTTTATTTTATTTTATTTTTCTTTTTATTTATTTTTCACCTTATCGAGTTGGTTAAACAATGAAAGAAAGGTGATTAATGTCTACTTGTTCCTTTAGAATTGATACTCGTTTGAACCCTATGCTTAGTTAATGATGAGTATGCTTGTTCATATTTGTCATTTGAGTTGAACGTTTTAATTTAAACTTGATTGGGAATGTGCTTAGTTTTTGTATGATTTTTACACCCAAGTCTGGACACATCAGGATTCTTTCACACATAGAGTTTTTTTTACTGTATACTTTATTTGCCTTTTTGTTGGAAAAGTATCCAAGAAATATTACCTCATCTGATTTGCTATCGAATTTTGCAAGATTATCTCGAGTATTGAGAACAAAACATTTGCATCCAAAAGCTTTAAAATAAGAAATAGATGGGACTTTGTCAAATATAAGTTCAAATGGTGTTTTCCTAAGAAAAGGTCTTGCCATAACTGTATTTATAAAATAGCATGCTCTATTTCTAGCTTCCACCCAGAAATATTGTGGAAGGGATTTTCACAAAGCATTGATCGTGTCATTTCTTGCAAGGTCCTATTCTTCCTTTCAACCACACCATTTCATTGAGGATTTTTTTGCAGCTGAAAAGTTATGAGAGACACCAGTCCCATCACAAAAAATTTTGTAGACTCATGGTTGCAAAATTCACCCCCATTGTCGCTTCTAATTGAAATCAATTTGCTCCCAAGGGAATTTTGAACATGGTGGAGCAGTTTTGAAAATTTAGAGAATGCTTCATCCTTTTGGGCAAGAAGCAAGGTCGAAGTGAATCTTGAAAAATCATCTACTAATACATAAGTGTACCTCTTACCGCTAAGGCTAGTGGTCCTTTTTGCTCTGAACAAATCCATATGAATAAATTTTTATGTTAAATGTTGAGATATCTTAAAGCTACTCTTGGACAAGTTTTATTCTGTCCTGTAATTTCAAACAAAATCTTAAGAGCCTACAGTCATTCAGATTTGGGAGAATACAAATGAACAAGATGGTCAGTGACATGTTTTCTTGTTTTTCCTAGAGATTTATTAATATCTTGGAAATGAAAAAAAAAAACTATTGTTCTCTTAGCCCCATCGAAGTAGAATACAGAGCTATGAGGCAAGTAACATGTGAGGTACAACAGCTAAAATACATGCTTAAAGAACTACAACTTGCACCTAATCAACTACACCTATTTTTTGAGATAATAAAGGAGCACTACATATTGCAAAAAACACAAGTTTTCTTGAAAGAACATAGCACATAGAAGTTGATTGTCATAATGTTAGGAAAAAGTATGCAGTAGGCCTCATCAAGCCACTTCTAGATGGTTCATCAACTCAGCTTGCAAACATCTTTACTAAAGCTTTGCCACCAACTCAGTTCAATAGCAATCTGTATGCATTACCTATTAATAATCTTTATACACAATTCGATGCATGTCCTAGATTGAAAGCGGTGTTTTGAATACCATATTATTCAATAGATCAGCAACCACATTAAGAGTTGAAGATGACTAGTCACCTGGATGACAACTTAGTAACACAATATGCATACAAGAGGATCATATTGGAAAAGCCTTCACAATGGTCAAGCTAATTGATGCTTAAATTTTGGGTGAAAAAAAAATTAGTAAATTTAAATCCATCCCTTAGCCAAGTTTTAATTAAAACATTAATCTCAAAATACACATATGAGCATGTATACTTATTGCAAGCATAGTATAGGGAATTAACGAGTATCGATCCTGAAAGGAGCAAGTACACAATGTAACACTCTACTACCTATGTACCTAATTGGGCTAGGGATGTCACCCCATCCATAGGACAAGGGATCTTTATAATTAGAACTCATAAAAGAAATGAAAGAAATGATCTAATTTAAACTCATCACAACTCAAAACAATACATGAACAAATCTCAAAATAAACAATTGTTTGCTGGAGTCTCTCAAATATGAAATATAATCAAAATAAGGATTCAAAGAAAGATAATCTTTAATCGATAACCTTCATAGCAGGATCGACCTGAAAGCATGGTATAAAAGGGTGGTGAGACATAAATTTCAGTAAGCCCATGTGTGCTTAGGGTGCTTCAGGTAAAACAGTTCCTGTACGCAAGTTGAGAAACTTTTATAAAAGTAAGTGCTAGCAAATCTCAAATAAATTTCACAAGGTGAAGAGTGCTGTTTTCCTTTCAAATGTCATACATTGTATAAAATAAAAGCAACCACTCAAAAGGCTAAGCCATGGCACGACACTTTGTGTACCATGAAAAAAAAAAATGTTCAGGATGCCACACTTTGTGCATTCTAACATAAAGTAGGTGCATGGCCTACTGGACGAGATACTCTTCCATCTCTATACCCAAACTTATCGATTGTCCATTTCAAAAATACACAGTCCAATTAACTGTACTTGCTAGCTCGGACCGGTATGATCTGCAGGACTGACATACTATCTGGGAAGGACTCATGCCTCAGAGATGGCTACCTAATGAGAGACTTACCCTAACCCTTCAAAGACTAGTCCTAACAGTCTACCTTTATTGAGTACTCCATGTTATATTTGTCCCTTTTGGGAAAAGAAGAACCATCCAATGTGTTTTCTTTGAAATAGCAATTATAGTTTCTAAAATTCTTGTCAAAGTTGATTTTTTAGAAAAATTTTAGTATTTTGTGTAAAATTTCTCGTTCAATTGGAAATTGTTTGATTGAATAGAGAAGAAAAGAAAAATTGTCCATAATTGCATCCAAAGTACATTCCCACGTAAACATCATGCTTTGACTTGCTGAAATGATTTTGATCTTCAAATAACTTTATGCAAGGAATTACATGATCTCTTGCTTTTCCTTGACACAATAACCTTCCAAGTTGGTTCAAGGCAAACTAGCCCCGCTTAGGGTAAATATAGGGTATAAGTCCCAACATCCCAACAACACTTGCTTAAATAAATAACTCTCAGCCTAACAAACTTAAGGTCAACTAGTTATAACAACATCCAGCTATGACAACAATGCGTTAAGTGTTAACATTAATTGATAATGCATTTTATAGAAATTGATAAGTTAAAATAATATATATGTTATAAATAATAAATAACAAGTTATAACAATGTTTATTTATTAATAAATAACTCTCAGCCTAACAAACTTAAGGTCAACTAGTTATAACAACATCCAGCTATGACAACAATGCGTTAAGTGTTAACATTAATTGATAATGCATTTTATAGAAATTGATAAGTTAAAATAATATATATGTTATAAATAATAAATAACAAGTTATAACAATGTTTATTTATTAATAAATAATACTAGTTAGAAATAATATTATTAATACATAACATTTGTAATAAGAAATAAGTACTATTAATAATAAATCCTAAATATATTGGAAATAAATAATAAATAATAATATTAATAAATAAAATAATACTTATAATAAATAACCAACGATATTAATAATACATAATAAATAACATTAATATTAAATAATAAATTATGTTAATACTAATTAATATTCGTACTTATTTATTAAATAATACATAATTTTAAATAAAAGTTTTAGTAAGAAAAATAAATAATATGAATTTAAAAGATATTGATATTA
This sequence comes from Voacanga thouarsii, assembly GCA_026120185.1. NCBI lineage: Eukaryota > Viridiplantae > Streptophyta > Magnoliopsida > Gentianales > Apocynaceae > Voacanga > Voacanga thouarsii. Next base: position 12,681 of record JANUWF010000767.1, on the reverse strand, counting down.
TATTAATTAATTCCTATATATTATTATTTATATTTAATAATGCTTAATAAAAATAATTTCTATTTATTTATCTAATAAAATAATAATAATTTGAGTAATTATTAATTCTAAAAATATTTAATGTGGCTCAAAACTAATAAATTAAATTAAATAATGATAATAATAATACTAATAATAACAAAAGTAGTTCTAAGAATATTTTTTTAATGACCATAGTGAATTTACTAGTACAAAAATTCATGTACATTCATACACACATATCCAATAAGTAACATGTTTGTTTGCTCAAAAATAGACTTGTAATAATAACTATCACAACAAGGGTGACATTCTACTACCTATAATTTTATCAAGGGATTTCATGACCAAAAATAACATCATGGGTGCATAAACAAACAATGGTGGTATAATGTCCATCATTCATCAAAACATCCATACTAGAGACATAAAGCCTTTAATCATAATGTACTAATGAGCATACAATGATCCTAAACTATAATCCAATAATAATTCATAAGCCTCAATATTCATTTCAATCTTCTTGTCTTAAATTCATTACCTTCACCCACATACATATTTACAACCCAACATTATTCGATCAACCTATTAATTCCATCATCTAAAAGCCTTGACTTTGAAAATCTAAGGAGAAGGTCATGAAAAAAGTACTTGTTTAACGATCGTTAGTTGAAGATGTCACCTTGTCCAATGAGGGTCCTTGAGTTCTTGAGGAGTCCTCCCTAGATTGAAGTTTGTTCAAGAATGGCCACCAATGGTTCGGCTAAGAGAGAGAGAGAGAATGATTAGGACGATGACAAAATTATGACGAAGAAGTGAAGAAGGATCAAGGTGATTGAATTTACCTCCTTGATGTTGATAGGGCCTAAATTAGTCATATATTTCGTAGTTATTTGAGGCCATTTTGTGATACATTTTATGCAATAACTGGTCATATTCCTTCATATTTGAGATTTTACCCTTGGAAAGGTATTTTGTGCATTATTTCAGATTTTAGGTGTAAAAGAAGGTAAAATCATTGCTAAACAGACTAGAGGCGGCGCCAGCAAGGACAAGACAAGCAGTGCCGGCCACATGCTACTGGCACGCACTTTGAGGTGATAAAAAATCGGTGAAATAGGGATTGAATTGAACACAGCTGGCGCTAGTTGGGAGCCTAGAGGCAGCTCCGGCTGCAACCTAGAAGACTTGGCACGAAAATTGAGAAAAATCGACGAACAGACTGAAAGATAGAATCTAACCGGCACTAGACAGGACAAACGGCATCGGCTGTGCACTGGTATAGAGGCGGTGCCTCGATTTTCACGTGCATTTTTGACAATTTTTAGAGTTTTGATATTTTTCTACTTTTATTTGGCCAGAAACCCTAGAGGGATGAATTTAGACACTTCTAAAGCCTATAAATAGAGGAAAAACAAAAATCAAAGGCATGGATTCACGGAGAGAAACAGAAAATCACTCAAGTTCAAGGAGAAATTCATCAAATCAAGGAGGATTGTACGAGGGAGCCTATGAAGGAAGAAGAATGAGGCTTGTCTATGAGTGCTTTCTTTTAACTTTGTTTTCTTTTCCTGAACAATGATGTATTAATTGTTTTATTGTAATTTGACATTGTTTTCGGTATTCATGATTTATAGTGTTACTTTGATCTTTTGATTAATTGATTGTTATTCTTGGTATTTAATTATTTATGCTGATTACGAGATTAATTTGTTGTTTCTTTATATTAACTTGTTAGGAAAAGGGATTGATGGTGGTCTCAATTCATTAATTTCGTATTTGTTGTCTAATAACTTACTTGGAAAATGGGTTAATTGCTAAGAACTGGATAATTAAAGGTTAATTGAAGTCTGTCAGGATATGGATTCATTGGTTAATTTCATGTTTTAAATTTGCCAGGATATGGGGATTTAATCGAGGATTGTGTTAAATGCTTCTTTTGAGTAAATTAGTTGAAACAGGATATGTGATACTAATTTGTCTAGAAGATAATGATTTCATGGATTGGAAAAGAAGTGAATCTATCTTAATCCTTCATGATGACAAGAGAGTGATTAGTTATGATAATGATTGGGTCTTTAAGGTCATGTTTGTCAAAATAATAGTTTGAGTCACGTAATTCTCCATCCTTAACATGTATATATTCTTTTATTTTATTTTATTTTATTTTTTATTCTGTTTCACTTTATTGAGTCGGTTAAACAATGAAAGAAAAGTGATTAAGGCATACTTGTTCCTTGAGGATCGATACTCGTTTTAAACCCTATGCTATGCTTAATAAGGAGTATGCTCATATGTGTCATTTGGGGTTAACATTTTAATTTAAACTTGATTGGGAATGTGCTTATTTTTATATGATTTTCATACCCAAATTCCTACACATCAAATTTTTTGTGCCGTTGCCGGGGAACAATATCATGAAAACTTGAATTTTGTTAATTTAACCATGTAAATATGTAAATAGGTAAATATATATATATGTAAATTTGTACAATTGTTCTTTTTACAAAAATGTGCCATCTTTTATATCTTGTTTATCTTTGTAATCTAATTTACTAACTTTAACTGATGTTTAATTTACTAATTCATTTTTTTTTAATTTTGTTTGTATTGTGAATTCTGTTATCTAACTTGCTTCTTGTCCTTTTTAGGTGATAGCCTTGGTACATGACCCGACGATTTGAATGTGATATAGTAGATTTTAATCCTGAAATCGAAAGGACATTGTCAAAAATCTGCCGGATAGTAAAAAAGAACTTACTCGCAGACATGGACAGTGCTCAAAACAACAATGCTGGAAAGAACAGGAGGGTTATGGATGACTTTGTGAAACCTGCAATCTCGGGCACGGGCTCGAGTATCCCTAGACCTAGGGTGGATGCGAATAATTTTGAAATAAAGCCCAATATCATCCAGATGGTCCAAAATATGGTCCAATTTGATAGGTTACCTGAAAAAGATCCCAATATCCACCTAGCTATTTTCCTTGAAATTTGTGATACCTTTAAGATGAATAGTGTTTCTGAAGATGCCATAAAACTAAGACTTTTTTCTTTTTCTTTGAAAGATAGAGCCAAATTCTGGTTAAAGTCTTTACCCATAGGTTCCATCACCACTTGGAATGCCCTAACTGAAAAATTCCTTGCCAAATATTTTCCTCCAGCTAGTACATCCAAACTCAGAAACGAAATTTTTTCTTTCCAACAATTAGATTCTGAACCTTTATATGAAAGCTGGGAGAAGTTCAAAGAGATGTTGAGAAAGTACCCACACCATGGATTTGAGCTAGAAATACAGATGCTCATCTTTCTTAATGGCCTTATGTTTGCAACATGACAAGTGGTGGACTCTTTTGTAGGGGGTTCTATCAATCATAAGACCCCGGAACAAGTATTTGATCTCATTGGAAATTTGGCTACTAATAATTATTCTTGGGGAAGTGCAAAGTCTAGAGCTCGTGTGCAAGGAGTGCACAAAGTGGATGTTGTGGCAGCTTTGGAAGCTAAGATGGAAGATTTAACTCAAAAGATGGAACAAATGGTGATGCCTCAAGGCCAAGTGCTAAATGTAAGTTGTGATTTCTGTAGAGAAGGACACCCAAATCATGAGAGCCAAAATATAGGTTCACTCCAAGAAACCACGGAACAAGCAGCCTTTGCAGGTAATGGCTATCTATGTAACAATCCCTATAACTCTACTTACAATCCTTGTTGGAGAAATCACACTAACATCTCTTGGAGCAATGCAAACCAACCTAGGCAAGGCTCTTTCAACTTTGGGGGAAATCAAAGGAACCAACCTCCTTTAAACAACAATTCAGCACCTTCCAAGCCACGATTAGAGGATTTGATTGGCCAATTAGTAAGTACAACGGAGACTAAGTTCCAAGGGATTGATACTACAACAAGGAACATAGAGGCCTCCATGCGCAACTTGGAGAGCCGAATCGGACAACTTGCTAAATTACTTGGAAATTGTCAAGAAGGGACATTACCAGGAAACACCGAAGAAAATCCACGTGATCAAGGCCGTGGAAAGCATTGAAGACTTTCTTGCTTTTAAGTTTTTGTGATTGGAACAATTTTTATTTTCTTTGTTTGGTTTCATTTTTATTTGTTTCTTCATGAATTGAATTGCATTATTCATCACTGGTATATGTTCATCATTTCATTTTTCACCAAAAAAAAAAAAAAAAATCTGAGCCCGGACAGCCTAGGGCCGGCACCGGCTCCTGTCGCAGGAGACACTAAAAACAAGCCAGTTTGGTAATTTTTTCTTTCAAACTCTCCAACTCCCTCTCAAATTCTCTCTAACCTGTGCTGGCTCCTTATCCTAAACCTTTCAAATTTTGATTTTTCACCTTCCAAACACTTCTAGAGTATCAATCTATAATTCTTTTATTGATTCTACGAATTAAAATCCTCTAAATCTTTCATTTTCACAAAAACCCAATATTTAATCTATCTTCAAAGAGCTTTGATTTCTGGAAAAAGGATGCATATTTTGCTTGCCCATGCATATATTAGTGTTATGCCCTAGAGGCAATCACTTGTACGTTATATATAACACATTTTATTTTAATAAAAAGGCATTATTTATCTTATAGTTTCTTTTGTTTACTTTTATGTAATATAACTGTTAGATAAAGTCCCTAGTACAATACTGTGTTAAAGAAATCATGATAGAGATCTTGATATGAGATTCCTACTATACTGTATAGTGTTAGTACTTAAATAGTCTCTAGTCATAGTATTAATGAGATAGGACATCATTAATGCGTTAAGACTAACATGTGTTAGACTTCCTGATTTGATTTGCGATGGTTCTCATATCCGTGAGTATTGGATACTCAAAGTTAACACATGGATACTTGTTAATGGAACAAGTACATTGGATGACCTAGCTATGAGATAATCACATGGATAACTATTTAGTGCCAGTGATATAATCTCAATATAGCAAACATGCAAGTATCCTTAGACTTGAGATCTCTAAGGTACTTTGTTTGCTGAGCATTATGCTTTGATTCCAATCTCTGGAGCTAGATCGAGGGCTGCCTATTGGATTGATTTTAGGTACATTGTGAGGTAAATGAAAGTAATTGAGAGCGTCAATAAAGGATTTACCACTCCAAATAGTAGGGGCGAATATCTCACGGCCACTTGTAGGAATTACTACTCGAGAAGTCCTTGGCCAAGGCGTCTGTGTATTGGAAACAGTTCCAATTGATACACATCTAAAGTAGTAGGTTCCTGGTACAAGCACTATTATATTCGGGCCAGAATTAATTTATATTCTGGAGGGAGTTGGCACTGTGGTTTGTTATTGAATGGTTCATGTCAAGCCACTTGACTTCCTGAACTCTTGGGTGGTCATGATGTGTTGCTAGATACCGCTCATGGTATATGAATATGGGTTTATGAATTGATGAATTAATAAACCAATCCTTATTAGAATCAATATGATTAATTCTAATTAATTATGGATTATTAATCTCAAAGAAGTTTGGATTAATTTATGTTCGCTACCAATTGACCAGGAAACCTAATAGGTCACACACAATAGAGTATTAAATACTCAAGATGTTATCTAATAACATAGTAGGGTTAATTGCGAGAAAAAGAAGTTGTTGTGGCTAAATTATAATTAGTTATAATTTATAGTCCAAATTGTAATTGCGAGAACTTGAGTTTCCAATTGCAATTAGGGAATTCTAATTATTTTAGAATTCTCAATTTTTGGTAGGGGTTTTTCATTATATATGATGATATACGCGAAACCCTAATAGATTGGAGATTGACACAAAAAGAACAATGAAACTATCTCTTCTTTCTCTCACGTTTTTCCTGAAAACAAGAAACCCTAATCCTAGCCGCCATCTTGTTTATGCTAGCACATAAACATCTTGGTGCTTGAGTGTGATACTCCGTGTGAATTTCTGTTAGAAATAATCACACACTGTGATTATAGTGATTGGATGTCCAACTCTCGTGGTGTTTGATCAAGAGGATTGCTAGATCACGCCTCGATTTGAAGAAGGAAAATTTTGTTTTCCACACGATCAAAGAAAGGTAAAAGCTGTTACATTTGTTCTCTTTATGTCTTGTTTTTCACGCATATGCAGATTTTGGGTTGGTATCTCATTCTTATTTTTTCCGCTGTGCCATATATGATATGCTGAGGATACCCAAGAGCATAGGTGAACATAAAGGTACGTTTTTTTCTTGAATTCCCACGGTTAAAATGTTATAGGTAATATTTTTCTAATTTTAGGTATATTTTTAGCCAAAGTTTTTGATAGTTAATGTTCTCTTACATTGTGAATCACTTTGTGAACTTTATGATATTGGATATATTGTGAGTTAATGATTCTTGAGAACTTTATTCATTCACATGATCATTAGGGAGTTTGGTTATTCGCTTAAGGGTATGATTATGGCCATTATGATGATTAAGTAACTAGTTCCACATTGGCCTTGAATTATCTTACACTTGATCACTACAATGCCATGATGATTCCATAATTTACATGGTCATGTTATGAGTATCTACATACATTGGGTTTGTTCAGCACATTTATGCTTTCCAGTGAGATATTAGGCTTATTCTTACAGGTTGTGTGAAAATTGTGGTGGATTGATTGGAGGCGGTTGAATTGGTTATTGTGTTGGTGAAAGGTATACTTTAAGGAGTTAGGGAATTGTGGTGTGAGCTGGTTATGAGTTAAGTGCGGTGTTGTGCATTGTGTTTGAAAAAGGGGAGAATACATTCTTCTGAAATTTTTGAGCTTCCTAGTACTTATACTCATATTTTCACTACTATCTACTTTCTAATATGTCGAGTGTGAAATCCCAGTCGAAACCAACCTTAGAGTAAGGGGGTTGGGATGCATATCATATTTTATTGCATGTTTAAATATATTTTTATATGATTTTATGTGCTTTGGATTTGTGTTTTGTAGCCTAGAAGGCTTAATTGTGATTATTGAGCAAGAAGGGCAAAATGGTAATTTGTGTTTGAGGTGAAAATAGGGAGATAGCTTGAGAATTAAGTAGGAGAAATATTTTGGAGAGAAAATAAGAACAAGAGTTATTGTGGTTTAGTGGTTAGAGCATTAGAATTAATTCTTGAGGTCTTGGGTTCAAATTCCATCATTGGAGTTTTAGCAAGGTTAAATTTTATTTTTTGTGAAATAGGTTATATTTCGGTCTTAGCTTGATTTAGGGAAGAGTAGGAGTGTTGTCCTAAGGGAGACATGATAAGAGTATCCTAATCCTACTCTTGTACCCTACAAAAATTTTCGAGGGAATTCATACCCTTCTTGATCCTTAGTTTTTCCTACTTCTCAATTCATTAGGTTAGTCAATTTGTTCGACCCCAATTTCATTCCAGAAAATTCAGTAAAGTGCTATGGCTTTGAAGGTTCAAAATGTCTTAGTGAAAGACATCTTATGGACCGAAAAATGTGGAAGAGATAGGGAAGGATTCCAAGAGAATTAATTGCCCTAGTGAACCTTCTAAACTTCACTCTAGCTAGGTTCATTTTCCTTCATGTAATGAATTGAAGTTTTTTCCAGCTTCTTGTGCCTTCAATGTAACACCCCACTACCTAAGCCCGCTAGAGCCAGGGATGTTGCCCCGTCCAAAGGACAATGGGTCTTTATGACTAGGTCACATAAATAAAATAGCGGAATAAAAATAATATTTTTACTTAAAATTTATTACATCCCAAGAATAAATCCATGAATTCCCAAAAGAAAAATAAATCCATAAATAAAATTATCCACTCTCAACTCCCCAAAACAATACATAAAAATAAATGACAACATTCTCTTCCAAGGTAGATAACACTAGCTACTTATCCCCACAACAGAATCGACCTGAAATCATGGTTAAAAGGTGATGAGATAGAAATCTTAGTAAGTCCGTGTGTGCTTTAGGTGTCTAGTAAAAACAGTTCATAGATGCAAAGTGTGAAATCTTTATAAGAGAAATATTGGCAAGCAATAAACATTAGTCAAAAGCAAGAGTGGTGTTTTGGCTTTTCTAGCCCCACATAATCAATAAAAATCAACAACTCGAAAGAAAGGGTTATGGGTTACCACACGTTGGGCCCCATAACCGATCAGAATGCCGAGACTTTGTGCAAACTGACAAAAGGTAGGTGATCGGCCTACCGGACAAGACACTCCTTCTTTTCTATACCCAAACAACAACCGGGTATCCATTCCGGCAAAATACAGTCACTTGACTGAAATAAAAACTGCTAGCTCGGACCGGCATGACTAAGTAGTACTGACGTTTCTCTAAGTTGAGCTTATGTTCTGGAGGTGGCCTCCTGCCAGAAGACTCACTCTTACTCTTCAAAACTAGTACTCAACGTAACTTATCCCACTTGGGAAAAATGAGTAGAACATAGTTCCACATGAAAATGGCAATTAAGGGTTTCCAAAGTTTGTCAAAATCAGTTTTAGAAAGAGTTTTGAGTTTTGAGAAAATCTGCTTATTGTTTTCCAAATAATTTGTTTAACTAAAATAAGAAAGGAATCAATCCTCAATTGGCTTTATAGAAATGAGTGTCCATGCCCTCTACATTTGTCTTGCCATAATAAACATTTTGCATCAAACAGGTTTTATGCAGGAGCTTACCTAATTCTTACTCACAATAAAAGGTCTCCAATAACTGACCTAACCCCGCATGGGGTAAATATAAACCACAATCAAACTCAAGCCAAAATCTACTTTCACAATTTAAAACTAACTCAACTCACTACTACCATAATCCTAGTGTCCCAAGCTTTAAGGCCAAATAATAAAGAAAAAGGGTTTATAGGTTAAGGCTAATTTGATATTTAAAATAATTAGTGTTTTGGGAAATAGGTACTAATAAGTTGAAGATTTAAATCTTGCTAAGAAAAAAATTAGAGTCCATTTGATGAAGAGTCCTAGGGGGTATTAGGTAAAATAATGATTTATTAATAATTATTTGCTAGAAAATAATTGATAACTAAAATTAGTTGAAAATAAATTTTAATGAGTCTTGATTGAAAGATAATAAATAAATTTTAATAGGTTTTGGTTAAAAGACAATAATTAAATTTTAGTAATAAATATTTTACTTATTATAATTATTTTCATAAAAGGCTTTAGTTGATTTCTTCATTTTACATATAATATATATATATATATATATATTATTTTTCTAGCAAAAGTTATTATTTATTTGACTAAAATATCCTTATTATATATAATAATTCAAATCTACCCTTTCTAGGGTTTTTCGAAATTACTAGCCAAAAATCATAATATTAACTATTTATTGAAGAAATAAAATTGGCTTAGGGACAACTAGGTCATGATCATAGTTCTATTGTTAACCACAATCATGAACATATTCACCCATTCATATCATCAAATCATCCAAATCCTGAATATAAGCGTAGATCCAAATTTACTGAGGCATGATCTAACCTTCACTAGCATAAATATAACCATGGCTTTAATAATCACACAAGAATATAAATCCTATTCATCATAGATGACATAATCTCTAGAATACTTAATCATGGAGGCATGCATTAAACCCAAAAATACCATACAATCAACCAAGATAATCAACTCATGTATAAATCTCATCTCCATCATATTCATACGTTTATTCAAGCTTCAATCTCTACTCATCACAACAACACATGCTCAAATCCTATTCATAATCCAACTTCTACCAATATCACCCTAGAGACATGAATCTAGCATTTAAAAGGAGGGTTGAAGGGACTTACTTGATTGATGAATACCTTGAAGGAGTTTCGAATGGATCTCAACTCCTAGATGTCTAAATTCGTCCAAGGAAGATGAAGAAAGCATGACCATTGGTGAAGAAGCCATTCGGCCAAGAAGGAGAGGGGTTCGGCCAAGAGAGAGAGAGAGAGAGAAAAGAGAAGAAGAGTGTCCATTAGCCTGTTTATTTATATATATATTCTTTAGAGATCAAAGATTAGAAAAGATAAAATTGTTTGAACAAACCTACCTTGAAGGTGTTCTTGAGCCTTCACAAAAAATTCTAATTTTTTATCCAAAAGAGGAAGTTGGATTTTAGAGTTTGATGTTTAAAATGGTATGGATGGACTCACGGCAGTGAGTAAATGAATTTTGGAGTTTTTGAAAGAAGTTTGAAGTGATTTGGAGAGGTATTAGGCGAAAGAAATGAGTAGGTGTTCTTGGTGTTCTATGTGTGCTTGAAGGTTGAAGAGAATGGAGAGATTTTGATTTGAAGCTGTTGAAATTCTGAAGGATTAGGGCTGGCTGAATTGTTTGTAGGGTTTTGGTAGATGATTTTCTGGTTTGGAAGGGAAAAGAAAAGGCTAGTTGTTGAAATCCTAAAAGAATATTTTAAAGAATCAAATTTGGAAACTAAATATAGCAAGAATATCTTTGATCATTGGAGAGCTTTTGGGAAGTTGCTATGGCCGAATTGTTGTGCAGTGTTTCTGCTGGATGAAAACTGATTGAAGAGGGGTAATGGTGGCCTAAAAGATGGAGTGAAATGGTGAAGAATAAGTCTGGTTGTTTGAGGAACATTTTATGAAAGGTTGCTAAATTAATGTTGCTGGAATTTTGATATCTAATCAAAGCATGATTGCAAAGATTTGCTAGAGAGATTTTCGGGCAGCTTTGTCTATTTTCATGCAGGAGCTTGGGGAAGACAATGGAGTTCTGATCATGGCTTTCTAAGAGTGGTTTGTACAGAAGAAAGCTGAAGTTTTGGCCAGGAATGAATTAGGAAACAAAGCTGGAAAATTTTCTGCACAGAATTTTCGTCATTGCTGGAATTTTTCTAGGCAGTTTTGACTGCCATTTTCCAGCCAGATTGCAGAGAGTTTGAAAGGGATTTTAGAGGCCTTTCATGGCTGGTTTCCAGCCTTCTTCATGGAGTAAAGACATGGCTAAGGAGCTAGAAGAAAACTGAAAGAAAACAGCTTGGTTTAGGACCACCAAAACCGCGAATTTGCCCAGAATTTTTCTGGTTTTGCACAGCATTTGTGTAGCTCGAAATTAACCAAAAAATTCTAGATTGCAAGCTGATATAAAGAGCCATTTTCTGGCAGTATTTGGGAGGGAATAATAGCTGAGAATTTTGACACCTTGAAGGCACAAGAAGCCGGAAAAATTTCAGTTCATGACATGAAGGAAAATGAACTAGCTATAGTGAAATTTTAGAAGGTTCAGTAGAGGGATTTATTCTCTTGGAATCTTCCACATCTCTTCCACATTTTCGGAACATATGATGTCTTTCACTAAGATATTTTGAACATTCAAAGCCACAACACTTTTATGAAATTTCTCGAATGAAATTGGCTAGAACAAATTTGACCAATCTAATGAATTGAGAATTAAGAGAAATTAAAGATCAGGAAGAAATGAATTCTATTAGGATATTTTGAGTAGGCACAAAAATAGGACTAGAGTACTCCTATCATGTCTCCCCTAGGATAACACCTCAGCCCTATGCTAAGGCTCTTAAGGCCGGAAATACCTCTTCCCAAGCAAAAATAAAATTTAATCATGCTAAAGCTCCATGATGGAATTTGAACCTAAGACCTCAAGAATTAATTCCAAAGCTCTAACTACTAAACCACAACAACTCTTGTTTTTATTCTCTCTCTAAAATATTTTTCCTATTTAATTCTCAAGCTATCTCCCTATTTCCTCCTCAAGCAGAAATTACCATTTTGTCATTCTTACTCAATAATAATAATTCAGTCCTCTAGACTAGAAAACACAAATTCAAAGCACATAAAATCATATAAAAATATATTTAAACATGCAATAAAATATGATATACATCCCAACCCCTTACTCTAAGGCTGGTTCCGACTGGGGTTTCACATTCACGGTGTCGAAAATCTCAACCATTATTCCCTCTCAAATGCTGCCAGAAAGTGGCCCTTTTGATCAGATTGAAATCTGAAATTTTTTAGTTAATTTCGGGCTGTACAAATGCTGTGCAAAACCAAAAAAATTTCTGGTTAAAATCGTAGCTTTGGTGGTCTTCAACCAAGCTGTTTTCTTCCAGTTTTCTCCCAGTTCCTTAGCCACGTTTTTCTTGCATGAAGAAGGCTGGAAACCAGCCATGAAAGACCCTTGAAATCTCCTTCAAACTCTCTGCAAGCTGACTGGAAAATGGCAGCCAAAACTACCCAGAAAAATTCCAGCAATGGCGAAATTATATGCAGGATTTCTGTCCAGCTTTGTTTCCTAATCCAGCCCTAGCCGAAACTCCATCTTTCTTCTGCACAAACCACTCGTAAACAGCCATGAACTGAACTCCATTGTCTTGCCCAAGCTTCTGCACAAAATCCTGACATGGTTGCCCTAAAATATCTCCAACAAACTACTGCAATCATGCCTTGATTGGATACTAAAATTCCAGCAACCTTCCATAAAATGTCCCTCAAACAACCAGACCTTTGCTTCACCATTACACTCCCTCTTTTCGGCCACCATTAAGCTCTTCCAATCAGCTTTCATCCAGCCAAAAACACTGATCAAATAGCCGGCCATCACAGCTCCCAAAAGCTCTCCATTGATTAAGATATTCTCAACATATTTTGTTTCTAAATTTGATTCACTAAATTATTCTTTTAGGATTTCAAACAACCG